>JASAMX010018469.1:0-18477 GCA_030248175.1 Microlaimidae sp. YZB2_3 | reverse complement strand
TATATGTACATCTACTTCAGTTCAGTTACGTATTGCTCTGGGTTAAAGCACTATTAAAAAAAATTTCTTAACACCATAAAATGTACCTTGTCATTTTTTGGCTATAAAGCACCATTCATTTTTAAAGGGTAGTTTAATCACTTTTTAAAGCCCAAAATTAAGATCGCAAAATCAGAATTGACCTAGAAACATGTTTTTTATTTATGTTTGTTTGATGGAATTCTCAAACTGATTTTTGGTACACGTTTAGTACTTGTACCCACCCTTTTTATACCTAAATATCGCTTTTTATTCAATATAAAATATAGTATTATCCTATAAAAAAACTATTATTAAAGTTATTATGGTTTAAAACTGTTTTGCTTTGGACACTAGACCCCACCTGACCCTCCTCTAGATTTCAAAATTTTGCACCCTGGGTCGACTCCCCCCTAAAAAGCTAGGGGGTTCGACCCCCCTAGGACCCCCCTCCTAGATTTTGAAAAGTCATTTACCCGGGGTAAACACCCCCCTAGCTTTTTGACCGTGTTCATCTATGTTTATAATCTGTGTTTCATTATTGTTGCTGTGCTAATCTATTTCTTTATTGTGTTGGCGCATTTATGGTTTTTGTCTTTAAAGGTTGTTAAATACATACATAAATTTTAATTGTAGTTAAAGGCAAGAAAGAAAGATGAGTGTAATGGGAATGGTTTGGAAAATTTCAAGGTAAAGCCTGAGGGTGAGACAAAGGCCATTTGTTGTTGTTGTTGAATAACCTGAAACTTATCTTCCCTATGCAAATTATGCAAAGGGCAGGCGCTAAGACACGCCAGGAGGGGCGAAAATGTTTCACCCCTATGGTTAAGACTCTTCATCCAACATTAATAACGATATTTGCAACCTTTAACGCTAGAGTGTTCACTACATGCAGTGTTCACCCATTTGTCAATTGTGTCTGCCCAAGTCCACAGAATACAAAAGAGGGAATGATTCAAAATCTTATAGTACCAGTCCATTATGGCGTCATCTTCAACCCTCAAGTCCCAGGAAATACAAGAGTCTGTAAGAATTGAAATTGAAGGAGAGAAAAAAGAAGGGAAAATGAAAGTTACAGAGAAGGAAAGTCTGTTGTACATTTTGGAAGATTTATAAGAGGCTGGGATGAAAAAACAAACCAAATATACTGATATCTTCCAGAGGCAGACTCCATTTCTAGACTTTGCTCCTATCACTTACTTAGATGTCAAAAAAGTATCTGTCACATTCTTGTGCCTGTGGGTCAAGTGAGGGATCCTTTAAGCTGGTTTAATTGATTTTAGAAGGTGACAGCATCCTTAAAGCCAGAAAGAGAGGAAAAAGTTAGTATTTTTGAATAAAATGAAAGTGTCTTAATTATAAAGTTCTAATATTATTAGTTGTCTTCAAAGATTGACTATGCTTTTATTGGCTTCTGTTACATTGATTATTATTAGCTTTTTGTTGTTTCATTATTGTTTTATTTTATTATTTGGTTTGTTTACATTTACATCGTATCGTTTCCAATATATTCCTCTTGAATATTAGTGTATTGATAATTAGCTATTTGGCTTAAAATTTTGTTTCGTTTTGACTTCAAACTCTTTTCAAAATGATATATTATAAATTATATCTACATATATGTATTAATTATATACATATTAAATTATTACTATCACCCAGTCTTGCGGTTTCAGTCCGGGCTGGACTTTTTGAAAGTCTGGTTCGGTTTATGGACCAAAAATTCCGGTGCGGTCGGGCCTGATGTACAAAGATGATGATGGATAAGTATATTTTACTTTAGGATCTGTCGAATTGAATTTTGTAAAAAAAATGATGGAATAGTACCTTTTTTTTAAATTTTTGACTTCTTCATGTTTCAAGCATTACAATTTCTTTATTAACATTGCTTTATAAACCATCTAAATCGCATATGCTGAAAAAGCTCATTTTTTGGGTATAAATTGGTTTGTAACTCTTTCAAATAAGCCCAAATCTTAAAAATAACCATCAAAACAAAATCTGCGTGTCCAATTTAAGAGACAAAAATGTTTTATATTTGTATTTTACTTTAGGATCGGTCAAATCGAATTTTGGATGCATATGGGAATTGTACCAAAATTTCCTTGCAGACATTTTTTATCCGAAAATAATCTTCCAGCAGAAAATAATCTTCCAAAAGTAATTTTATACCTGAATGTCGCTTTTTATTCAATAAAATTTAGTATTATACCAAAAAAAAACAATTATTAAATCTTTAATGGCTTAAAAGTATTTTCCTTCTGAAATTGGACCCCACCTGACCCCCCTCTAGGTTTCAGAATCCTCCACCCTGGGTCTACCCCCCTTAAAAGCTAGGGGCAGTTCGACCCTCCTAGGACCCTCCTGCTAAATTTTGAAATGTCATTTACCTGGGGTAAACACCCCCCTAGATTTTTGACCCTCTTCATCTATGCTAGCGTCTAGGACCAGGAAATCACCAAGCAGGGCTATCCATGGGATAACTTGGCCCCGGGCTATCTCCCTGATTAACTATGGTGTATTCCGGGACCCACTTGGTTGCCCCCAAAATACATGATTAACTAACAACCAGATAGCCCATGAACATAGGCATAGCCACTCTCTTTAACCTTTTTTGTAATTTTAAAAAATGAAACTTTTCAAACTGCATGTAGTCAGAATGACAATTATTTGTAAGAATTACCACTAATTTTGCAAAAATATATACATAGTGAAGTGGTTTCAAGGGCGTAGCCAGGGGGGGGGGTTGTAGGGGTCGGACCCCTTCCGGTTTGGGTTGTGCGGAGGTAAAAATCTGGGGGTCCGAAAGAAAGCGATTTTTAATTTTAAAATTTCCTCGCGCTTCGCTCCGCTCAGCGCTCGACATTTATATACCTTTTTACAACATTTAAGTGATGTTTTTAACGAATTTAGAAGACAATTTTAGAAAATTTTTTCGTGCTATCGCACGATTTTTAATGTTATACCTTTTTTAAACCGGAAATTTTTCAAGTTTAACTAAAAAAAACAATGCAAATAACAACAAAAGCAATCACCTAGCGCGAAGCGCAGAAAAATTTTACCGTTTTTAATGTATTTTTTTACGGTATTTTGAAAATTGGAAGTACAACCCCTGAAATAACCCCCCCCCCCCCCCCTACAACCCCCCCCCCTTCGAAAAATCGATGGATTACAAACTTCCCCCCTTTCCGAGAACCCCCCCCTTTCCGAAATCCTGGCTACGCCCCTGAGTGGTTTACAATGTTTTTTGAAAATTTGTTTGTAGTTTCTTCAAATTTTATAGTCGCTTGTTGAATGAAAGATATTTGTATTTTTTAAAAGCAGTTTGTAAAATTTGTACTGTTTATTTTGAGTTTTTTCACTTATTAAATTTTTTATTTTAAGGTAGAACACTACAGTTCCAAAAATTTCTTTGATTTTTTCAAAAACAACCACTCGTGGGTTTTTGGGGGTCCTGATTACGAATTTTTTTTTTTGACTTCCTTTTTTGATTTGACCCCCGAGGGGGCGCTAGGGGGGGTTGCGACCTCCCCTAGGAGGGACACTCTGACTCTACCCCGGTTTTACTTCAAAACCACCTTAAAGTACGTACTCTGGGTTAAATACAGTATTGAATAATGTACATTTTTTTCTAATTAAAAAGTTTAAAAAAATTAAAAAAAAAGTTAAAATTAAAAAATACATTTTTTGGTGTTTAAAAATAACTCCCGGGAATTTTAACCTAGACCTTCTGTATGCCTAGATCCTACGCTCTAACCATTCGGCTACTGCTATGTCTTGGATACCTTTGTTTAAAAAGTACTCGGAAAACGAATGTTTCAAAATGTAGTTTCCCGACGTCAAATCAAAGTCATCCGTTGCAAAATTATAAAAATTTGTTTACGAACCGATTTTAACAAACTATATAGAAAAATGGAGAACTCAACGAGTTAGAAACATTGGCGTTGTTTCTTTCAAAATCGTATAAGAGATCTACTCGAGAAATTGGGCTCCAAAGTTAATAAAATTTTCTCAAAAAACTCTTCAAAATGTCGGGTTTTCTTGGGTTATTTCTATCAATTTTTGCTGAAAACAACAGGAAAGTTTTATCTACTCGTCTTCTAATTACGTACAAAAAAATTTTTAAAATCGACATGCACAAAAAATTTTATATGTCATTTTGTGAAAAAAACCGGCGATGCGTAGAAATACCCCTTTTGTGGACCATTCCGACAGCATTTTTTAATTTTAATGTTTCATCAAAATGAAATAAATTATAGTCAGACATGAGGATTAATACAGTCTGCATTTTATAATATTTGATTACAGCTGTAATTAATAGCGACTGTACAAAGTTTGTGCGGTTTTTACTGTATTGTTCCACCTTAAGGTCTATTCATACTTATGACAAAACGTCCTTTGGACAAAGTCCAAAGGACAAAAGTCCTTTAGACTTTGTCCTTTGGACGAATTCCAAAGGGAAAAGTCCAAAGGACAAGTTCGTACTCATACTTCTTTTGTCCTTTGGACTTTTCCTTTAGTCTTTTCCTTTTGTATTTTGTTCTCTTCAACTTTGTAGAAAGAACAAAATCTATAATAGCTCGTTTCATACTTCATCCAAAAGGACAAAAGTCCAGAAGGACATTTTGGTTTTTCCTTTAAAGAGGTTTATTTCCAAAGGACATTTTGTCGTAATTTGTCTGAATAGACCTTTAAAACAAAATAAATATCAAAATCCTTAAATCAAAATCCTTAAAATATCAAAATCAACACATTAAAATGAATAATAGATGTAAAACAAAATGCAAGTAAACGACATACACCAACTAACATCAATAATATTGCAAGTATTGATAATATTATTATATTATATATTATATTGCAAGATGCAAATTAATTATTATGCTTTATTTCTAAATTTACCAATTAAAAATACGATGGTACCAGCGCTCTTCTCAGTAATCTATATCAAATAAATTAATAAAATTTGTATTTTGCAGAATATTAAAGTTTCAGTTCTTGACTTGTGATTTTTATCCAACTTTTGATATAAAGTTAAAAGAAAAAAACTTAATTTTAGCTTCTTGTATTTATATTTTATGCATTTTTCCTTTCTTAAAATTTTAAGCAAAGTTATAAAATGAACTGTGTATGGGTAGATAGATGACATGACGATCTATTCGGCCATACGCAGAGAGCATTGCACAATTTTGCACATGGCGAAAATAGTAGCCGGTAGCTGAAATTAAGGGTGGCCGAATTTATGACGGTTTTTTTCTTTTTTTAGTAGACAAATTTTATTAATTTATTTGATATATATTTACCTAGAAGAACGCTGGTACCATTGTATTCTTTAATTTGTAAATTTAGAAAATAATAATATTATTTGCATCTTGCAATATAATATATAATATAATAATATTTATCAATACTTGCAATATTATTGATGTTAGTTGGTGTATGTTGTTTACTTGCATTTTGTTTTACATCTATTATTCATTTTAATGTGTTGATTTTGATATTTTAAGGATTTTGATTTAAGGATTTTGATATTTATTTTGTTTTAAAGGTCTATTCATACTTATGACAAAATGTCCTTTGGACAAAGTCCAAAGGACGAACCAAAACGTCCTTTGGACTTTGTCCTTTGGACGAAGTATGAACGCTACTCAGAATTTGTCCTTTGGACAAAGTCCAAAGGACAAAATCCAAAGGGAAAAGACAAAAGGAAAAGTCCAAAGGACAAAAGAAGTATGAATACGTTGTCCTTTGGACTTTTCCCTTTGGACTTGGTCCAAAGGACAAAGTCCAAAGGACTTTTGTCCTTTGGACTTTGTCCAAAGGACGTTTTGTCATAAGTATGAATAGACCTTAAGGTGGAACACTACAGTAAAAACCGCACAAACTTTATTCATTACAGCTGTAATAAATTTTTATAAACTGCATACTGTATTAATCCTCATGTCCTGAACATCATTTTTTATATTTTGATGAAACATTAAAATTAAAAATGCTGTGGGAATGGTCCACAAAGGGGACTCCGACGAATCGCCGGTTTTTTTCACAAAATGACATATAAAATTTTTTTGTGCATGTCGATTTTAAAAATTTTTTTGTACGTAATTAGTAGATAAAACTTTCCTGTTGTTTTCAGCAAAATTGTATAGAAATAACCCAAGAAAACCCGACATTTTGAAGAGTTTTTTGAGAAAATTTTATTAACTTTGGAGCCCAATTTCTCAGTAGATCTCTATACGATTTTGAAATAAACAACGCCAATGTTTCTAACTCGTTGAGTTCTCCATTTTTATATAGTTTGTTAAAATCGGTTCGTAAACAAATTTTTATAATTTTGCAACGGATGACTTTGATTTGACGTCGGGAAACTACATTTTGAAACATTCGTTTAAAAGTACTTTTTAACAAAGGTATCCAAGACATAGCAGTAGCCGAATGGTTAGAGCGTAGGACTCAGCATACAGAAGGTCTAGGTTAAAATCCCCCTGGGAGTTGTTTTTAACACCAAAAAATGTTTTTTTTAATTTTAACTTTTTTTTAAATTTTTTAAACTTTTTAATTAAAAAAATGTACATTATTCAATACTGTATTTAACCCAGAGTACGTACTTTAAGGTGGTTTTGAAGTAAAACCGGTGTAGAGTCAGAGTGTCCCTCCTAGGGGAGGTCGCAACCCCCCCTAGCGCCCCCTCGGGGGTCAAATCAAAAAAGGAAGTTCAAAAAAGGAAGTCAAAAAAAAAATTTGTAATCAGGACCCCCGAAAACCCACGAGTGGTTGTTTTTGAAAAAATCAAAAAAATTTTTGGAACTGTAGTGTTCTACCTTAAAATAAAAAATTTAATAAGTGAAAAAACTCAAAATAAACAGTAAAAATTTTACAAACTGCTTTTAAAAAATACAAATATCTTTCATTCAACAAGCGACTATAAAATTTGAAGAAACTACAAACAAGTTTTCAAAAAACATTGTAAACCACTATGTATATATTTTTGCAAAATTAGTGGTAATTCTTACAAATAATTGTCATTCTGACTACATGCAGTTTGAAAAGTTTACCAAGTATTTCTTTTTTAAATTACAAAAAAGGTTAAGAGAGTGGCTATGCCTATGTTCATGGGCTATCTGGTTGTTAGTTAATCATGTATTTTGGGGCAACCAAGTGGGTCCCGGAATACACCATAGTTAATCAGGGGGCTAGCCCGGGGCCAAGTTATCCCATGGATAGCCCCGCTTGGTGAATTCCGGTCCTAGACGCTAGCATAGATGAAGAGGGTCAAAAATCTAGGGGGGTGTTTACCCCAGGTAAATGACATTTCAAAATTTAGCAGGAGGGTCCTAGGAGGGTCGAACTGCCCCTAGCTTTCTACGGGGGGTAGACCCAGGGTGGAGGATTTTGAAACCTAGAGGGGGGTCAGGTGGGGTCCAATTTCAGAAGGAAAATACTTTTAAGCCATTAAAGATTTAATAATTGTTTTTTTCTAAGATAATACTAAATTTTATTGAATAAAAAGCGACATTCAGGTATAAATTTATTGGAAGATTATTTTCTGCTGGAAGATTATTTTCGCAGAAAAAATGTCTGCAAGGAAATTTTGGTACAATTCCCATATGCATCCCAAAATTCGATTTGACCGATCCTAAAGTAAAATACAAATATAAAACATTTTTGTACTCTAAATTGGACACGCAGACTTTGTTTTGATGGTTATTTTTAAGATTTGGGCTTATTTAAAAGAGTTACAAACCAATTTATACCCAAAAAATGAGCTTTTTCAGCATATGCGATTTAAATGGTAATAAAGCAATGTTAATAAAGAAATTGTAATGCTTGAAATCTGAAGAAGTCAAAAATTTAAAAAAAAGGTACTATTCCCATACGCGTCCCAAAATTCAATTTGAAAGATCCTAAAGTAAAATATACTTATAATACATCTTTGTACATAGGGCCCGACCTGACCGGACTTCCAAAAAGTCCGGCCCGGACTGGACCAGACTGGGTCATAGTAATAATTTAATATGTATATATTTAATACATATATGTAGATATAATTTATAATATATCATTTTGAAGAGGTTTCAAGTCAAAACAAAACAAAACTTTAACCAAAATAGCTAATTATAAATTTACTAAATTCAAGGAAAAATATTGGAAACAATACAATATGAATGCCAACAAAACAAAATAATGAAATAAAACAATAATGAAACAACAAAAAGCTAATAATAATCAATGTAACAGAAGCCAATAAAAGCATAGTCAGTCTTGAAGACAACTAATAATATTCAAACTTTGTAATTCAGAGATTTTAAGTTGTATTTCAAAAATACTAGTTTTTCCACATTTTCTGGCTTTAAGGATGCTGTCACCTTCTAAAATCAATTGAGCCACTTTAAAAGATCCCTCACTTGCCACAGAGGCGCAAGGTGCTGACAGATACTTTTTTGACATCTAAGTAAGTGATGGGAGCATTTTCTGGAAATGGAGTCTGCCTCTGGAAGATATCAGATATTTTCGTTTGCTTTTTAGTTGCAGGTTCCTCTAAATCTTCCAAAATGTACAGACTTTCCTTCTCTGTAACTTTCACTTTCTTTTCCCTTTCCTTCAATTTCTTCAATTCTTACAGACTCTTGTATTCCCTGGGATGGGAGGTTTGAAGATGACGCCATAATGGACTGGTACTATAAGATTTTGAATCATTCCCTCTTTTGTATTCTGTGGACTTGGGCAGACACAATTGACAAATGGGTGAACACTGCATGTAGTGAACACTCTAGCGTTAAAGGTTGCAAATATCGTTATTAATGTTGGATGAAGAGTCTTAACCATAGGGGTGAAACATTTTCGCCCCTCCTGGCGTGTCTTAGCGCCTGCCCTTTGCATAATTTGCATAGGGAAGATAAGTTTCAGATTATTCAACAACAACAACAAATGGCCTTTGTCTCACCCTCAGGCTTTACCTTGAAATTTTCCAAACCATTCCCATTACACTCATCTTTCTTTCTTGCCTTTAACTACAATTAAAATTTATGTATGTATTTAACAACCTTTAAAGACAAAAACCATAAATGCGCCAACACAATAAAGAAATAGATTAGCACAGCAACAATAATGAAACACAGATTATAAACATAGATGAACACGGTCAAAAAGCTAGGGGGGTGTTTACCCCGGGTAAATGACTTTTCAAAATCTAGGAGGGGGGTCCTAGGGGGGTCGAACCCGCCTAGCTTTTTAGGGCGGGGGGCGACCCAGGGTGCAAAATTTTGAAATCTAGAAGGGGGTCAGGTTCAGGTGGGGTCTAGTGTCCAAAGCAAAACAGTTTTAAACCATAATAACTTTAATAATAGTTTTTTTATAGGATAATACTACATTTTATATTGAATAAAAAGCGATATTTAGGTATAAAAAGGGTGGGTACAAGTACTAAACGTGTACCAAAAATCAGTTTGAGAATTCCATCAAACAAACATAAATAAAAAACATGTTTCTAGGTCAATTCTGACTTTGCGATCTTAATTTTGGGCTTTAAAAAGTGATTAAACTATCCTTTAAAAAATAAATGGTGTTTTATAGCCAAAAAAGACCTTTTTTCAAGGTACATTTTATGCTGTTAAGAAAATTTTTTTAATAGTGCTTTAACCCAGACATGTGCACTGCCCCCTCTCCCCCGGGGTTAAAACGGGGGGGGGGGGGGGCAGTTCCAAAATGGGGGGGGCATGGTGGTCAAATTTTTTGAAACGGGGGGGGGTCAATAAAATGAAGGGGGCAAGCAGGGGGGAAAGAAAAAAGAAAAAAAGGAGAAAAAAAAGAGAAAAAAAGAAGGGAAAAGGGAAAAAAGGGACAAAAAAAGCGGAAATAAGGTAAAAATAGGTCTAAAATGGCTTAAAATACATTGAAATAGGCTAAAAACTGCAAAAAATTCGCGATGATGGCGTCATCATAGGTCAAAAATGGCGTCATTTTTCTTGGGTACTTTTTCTTTTTTTGGCGGGGGGGGGGGGCAATAAAACGGGGGGGGGGGGGCAAATCCTCCAATAAAATGGGGGGGCATTTTCAGACCGTGCACAGGTCTGTTTAACCAATATGAATGAATATTTGTTAGATTGCCGAGAGTCTGGTGATTCTAAAAATATTTTTACTTTTTTTCTGGTCTTCACAAATTTTGTACAGCAACCGCTTAAAAATGTATCAAAATTTAGTTGTGAAAAAAATCAAGATTTAAATAATGGGATAATTTAATAAAAATGCCTCATATACAATTTAGCTTGATTTTTAGGCTTTGCTTAGGCTTAGAAAAAATAAATCTGATTAAAAATAAGCATAAATTAGCTTTTTAAACAAAAACAAATTTGTTGTCCTTATTTTCAGTGGTCCATGTGACCAGGGACGTAGCCAGGGGGGGCGGGGGGTGGCCAGGAGGCCAGCGCCCCCCCCCCCCCAAAAGGTCGGACAGGAGGAAAAATAAGGATAGTGGTTGGGCGGGGGGGGGGCGCCCCCCCCCCCCCCCCGAAATGGTCGCCAGATAGTAAAATTTGGGGGTTTTCAGAGGCTAAAAATTCAAAATTTTCTAGCGCCTCGCTAATCGCTCGGCGTATAGCATTGGCATTGGCTATTGGCATGGCTATAGCATTGGCTCGGATTTTTTTCATATAGGTAGGTACCCTAGAAAACATGGAGCCGAGATGCTGCTTATGTGTTTTGGTTTACAATATGGGTTTAGCCAAGGGGTCTGAAACTAACGTCTCTAAATTCCTTTTTTGTAAAATCCAGGCTCTGCCAATGTGTGCTTATGTAATTTTTAACTAAGAAAACATGTTTTTACCGCTAAAAACATTAGATAATAGGTTATTAGGCCAAAAACAGTGTATTATACAGCTTTATCTAGGTTTATCCCTGCTTTTTTAACGTTTTCAAAAATTAAGGGGGGGGCACGGCCCCCCAAAAATTTGGGGGGGGGGGGGCGGAGCCCCCCCTCCCCGAAATTTTTTTTTGTACTACAATCCGCCCCCCCCCCAAAATGAAACTCTGGGTACGTCCCTGCATGTGACGATCGAATTTTTAATTTTTATGTACATTTTTGGAGTCTCCAGCCTACCAGCAATGTTAAAACAAAGCTTTTATTTTAATTTAGCGGTTATTAAAAAATTTTTTTTTCACAGTAAAAATTGTGTACCCAAAATATGGTCATTTTTTGCCTTTATTTTTACCCCATATTATCAAAAATCGTGTTTCAATCATTTTTTAAAGTTTAAAAACGAGATCTTCAGGTCAAAATTGACCTATAAACATGTTTTTATTTAGTATTTGTAGCGTGGAAATCTCTAATCGATTTTTGGTACACGTTTAGTACCTGTACCAAAAGGGTGTAAAAACATGAATTTGTGTTAAAAATTCACGTTTTTGTAAGAAAATTTAGAATAAAAAAAAGTACTTAAAATTTTCTCGAGAGGGGAGGGGGGTCAGATTCATAGATGAACACGGTCAAAAAGCTAGGGGGGAGGTGTTTACCCTGGGTAAATGAAATTTCAAAATCTAGAGGGGGGACCTAGGGGCATACATGGGCAAGTTGGTCCGGAGTGGGGGGGGGGTTAAAATCCAAGAAACGCAAAATACCCATATCGTTTTTTTTCTGGAGTGCATTTTACTCATATCGTTTTTCGATTTTGAAGGAAAAATAGGTAAAAAACGCTAATTTTAGGTCAAAAAGCCCTTTTTATTGCATTTTTGAGCTTTTTATTGCTTAAAACATTCATTTTGACCTCAAAACTTAAGTTTGGAGGCAGTTAGAAGTCATTTTAAAGACATTTTTTTTTCTTCATTTTTCCAAAATTGGGGGGGGGCAGTCCCAACCTCCCCCCCCACTTCTGAGTGGGGGGGAGTTAAACCGCCCTTCTCAGATTTTGGGGGGTTAACCCCCCCCAACCCCCCCCCCGTGCCCATGTATGCCTAGGGGGGTCGAACCCCCCTAGCTTTCTAGGGGGGGGTCGACCCGGGGTGGAAGATTTTGAAACCTAGAGGGGGGTCAGGTGGGGTCCAATTTCCGAAACAAAATACTTTTAAACCATTAAATGTTTAATAATAGTTTTTTTATAAGATAATACTACATTTTATTGAATAAAAAGCGATATTTAGGTATAAAAAGGGTGTAAAACATGAATTTGTGTTAAAAATTTACGTTTTTGGAAGAAAATTTAGTATAAAAAAGTACTTAAAATTTTCTTGAGATGGAAGGGGGGTCAGATTTCAAAATCTAGAGGGGGTCAGGGGTAACAAATTTAAAAAGTTGAGGGGAGGGGGCCCCCTGAATTTTTTTCTAGGGGAGCCCCTAAAGTTTCGAGGTTAGAGGGGTGGACACCACCCTACCCCCCTTGTTCATCTATGCGTATAATATATAAATAACTGATAAATGAGAAAAACAAAGAAAAAAAAGGCGAAAAAAACATGAAATTTTTGTAAAGGGAGTCCCCCTGAATTTTCTTCTAGGGGGGGGCCCCAAAATTTCGCAAAAACTACCCCCCCTCTGTTTACTAAGATTGTAAACACTAATTATCATAAAGCAAAGCCAAGAAAAACAAATTTGAAAATTTTTATGGGGAGTACTATAGGCTTGCACTCGATAAGAAAAAAGAATACAAGAAAAGAATAAAAGAATACCTAGTTAGATACATGATAGTTATAGATAGATAGATAATATGCCTCTACCACACAGCCTATAACCTTTGGTGCTATTATCGGGTGCACAACCTCGACAGTGCCAAAGAGAGAACACCTTAGCCTAACAACCACAACTACAACAAATTTAAATAAGAAAACAGAAAGAACAAAACCAGTTAACCAGCTAAACCTAGGATAACGAAGCAGAACAGAATTGGTTAGTTAGGGGCATTAATTTGTGAGCAAAATAAATATTAGAAAAAGTAAATAAAATCTTACCAAAACGTACCATGTATGTTTAAATTAAAATTTACAATATTTCCTGGTTATGCCATGTCAAACAGCTTGGTATATGGCATAATTCGTTGATCATAGAGAGGAAGACTTTGAGCAGTTTGATCCAAACAGAAAGGAAGCAGGGAGTAGAGTAGCACTTGGAAAAGCCAGTGGTAATATAAAATAAAAGAAAGAACACACAAAAATTAAATACTAGTAAATACAGATATAGCAATACAGAAAAGCTGATTATAGGAGAGAGAAGGCAGAGAGAGAACAGAAATAATTTTAGTAATTACAACTAAAGCCAGACATTATGTTTTTAGGTATTATAAATTTTAATAGGTGTATGTAATTACATACAAGCTGTTAAATGGAAGCTATAGTAGATAGATATAATTTAAGCAAAAATTAAAGTTTTTAGGAATTGGAGTTATGGTTGAAAGCATTACACATTATTAGCTGTGACAAATACAGAAAAGCCATGGAAATACTAAGCTAACAGTGACGAACTCCTTGGCACTGCCAAGATTGTCCAAAAGCTGACAGGTCAACAATTGGGGTAGATTGGACAGGTATGACAGAAAGAATCTATCATATTGTCCCACAGTGAAAGCAAGTTTCTGGAAAGGCCATTAAACTATATTTTACGTGAAAATTATAGTAAGTACAAGTGACATATTTCACAAAACAAACTGCCATCTAAACTGAATAAATCAAGTAAGTAGGAAGCATCTAAAAATTCTGAAAGACAGAATAGATACATGTGGGATATTTGTGATACAAAGAGTCGCCAGGTTGTGATAAAAAGCATAAGTGAGGATCTTAAATAAAAGTTAAAAGCATAAAAACAGAAGATTTAAGCTTATAATCACCAAAACAATTAATAAAATCAACAAAGCTGTAATAAAATATAAAAAAAGAATTTAAAATAAGATAAAATATTATATTTATAACAAATAATATGTAAAACCATTCAAAAAAAGAAAAATTCCGGCAAAAAGTCTGGCAAAATAAAAAAGTCCGGCCCAGACCAGACCGAAAATGGCCGGATATCCAGTCTCGGCCGGACCGGATATCCGGTCGGGCCCTATTTGAACACTAAATCGGACACGCAGACTTTGTTTTTGTAATTACTTTTGAGATTTGAGGTTATCGAAAAGAGTTATGAACCAATTTATACCGGGAGAGAATAAAACTCGGGCGAAAAGTCCCGGGCGGCCTGACGGCCGGGCAATAGCAGGGGATAAAACCCGGGCGGTTGAAAAAAATGTATATAAATCTACACTCTTGACCAAAAATTAAGTTATAAAATTTAAGATTAGTGGTTGTACTACATTTTGACAAAAGTTTGCGTATAAAACTTTTTAAAACAGTGAGAATTAAATAGAAATATTTTTATGGCACCTTGCCAATAGCATCTGAAAGTATAAAACCCGGGCGGAGGTAATTTTTAAGAAGGGTACATTGAGAGGATAAAAGCCGGGCGGTTCAATTTTCTTCATTTTGAAACATCGATTAGAAAAAAAAACAAAGCTAATTTAAATGGTTAGGAGTATGTTAAGGCTTTAACTTGAATTTTTGGAGCAAACATATTGGGTAGTTATTTTTTGGCTCTGTGCCAAAACAAGTCGAAAAGATAAAAGCCTGTAGCCGCACTCATAAAGCGCGATTAACCAAGAATTAACGGCAAGCACTAAAAGACACCTACCACACCTACTACACCTACTACACCGACCGACCAACCGAGGGGTGAAAGTCCTCTTGTTACTAAAAATCACCTAAGCAACCTAAGCAAAACCTTAAAGTCAAGCTAAATTTAATGTTTTGTTTGATTTTGAGGTTTTGCTTAGGTTGCTTAGGTCGGTCGGTGTAGTAGGTGTAGTAGGTGTGGTAGGTGTCTTTTAGTGCTTGCCAGGGTTGCCAGGTCTAAAAATGAAAAAGGGGCTATTTTTCGGACAAAAAGGGGCAAAAGGGGCTATCGAAATTGTCGAAAAATGCCAAAATTTGAAAAAAGGGGCTATTTTTGAAGTAAAAAGGGGCTATTTTTAAAAACTATCGATTTTTGTTAAATAAAGGCAAAAATATAGATTACACACATATTTCATTGTTTTTTAAACTATTTAAAGCAGTATTTAAGCAATTCAAATGCTTATAACTTCAATATTAATCAATTAAACACAATAAAAATATTTTTATTGCATAAAAACACATTTTTAAATTAAACATTTCAAATTTAAAGAACTCTTTTATAAACTATTTTTAAACCAAAACCAAAACCAAAACCAAAATTTAACCAAAAAAAAAAAAATTTTAAATTTGAAAATTTTGGGCAGCATAACAGCTTAACAGCTGCGATTGCCCCGATCGCAGCCACTCTATAGGTTCTAATTTAATACTAAAACAATTTTTTAATAAACATAAAACCAATAAATTTTTCATTAGGGTAAAAATTTTAAAAAAAGCTGCTGGGGTACAAATTTTTAATTAATTTTTAATCTTGCAAATTCTAAGCAGCAAAACACTTTTAAATTTAAAATATTGTTTTAATTATTACAAGTCAGTTTTCATGCCACAAATCACAAACAATTAAAAAAAATGCAACATCAAAAAAATAATAAATAACAAGTTAGAGTTTTAGAGTTATTAACGGTTTTTGGCGGTCCGGCGGTGTGGGTTTTACCCCATTGATTTTCGTCCGTCCGCTCAGTCGATGTGGGTTTTACCCCTCCCCAAAAGCCAAATGTACGTTATTCTGAAAGATCTTAGCAAAACTTAAAAATTATTATGATAAATTTTTATTTTTATTATTTAATGTTGTATTTTTTGAAACAAATTGTAAAATAAAAAAAACCGCCACTTGCTTTTAAATTTATAATTATTGGAAATTTGTATAAATGAATTTAAACAAAAATGATAATGTTACATTTTATTTAACAAACTGAGACAGCCATTACATCAATAGATTGGAAAAATAAAGCGAAGTTTTGCGCAGAGCGAAAAGATATCTGATAGTGAAGGAAAGCGAAGCGAAGATTAGAAAAGACAAAAAAAAAGTAAAAAAAATCTTTGAAACAAAAAAAACAGTGAATTTCCAGCAGCAGCATGAATAATAGTACTAAACAACCATTTAAAAGTGTACAATATCACCAGCAGTGATCATTTTCTCAAAGATTTTGGACAATTTTCGTTGTTTTTTTTATTTTTGAAGCTGACCCAAAAAGGGGCCATAAAAAGGGCTATTTTTGGGAGAAGGGGCTAAAAAAGGGACTAAGGGCTATTTTCAAATTTTAGGGGCTATCGGCCCAAAAAAGGGGCTAAAAATAGCCCCCAAGGGGCTAACCTGGCAACCCTGGTGCTTGCCGAATTAACCAAAGATTGAGTATGGACGTCTTTTTTTCATGGACAAGGAGAGAATCGGATTAAAAGGCTGATAAAAACTGACTTTAAACATGGTTTTTGGACATTTTGTCATGTTTTATGACTTGAAAAGTATACATACTGTTTTAACTAAAGTATTTTTATATAAATAATTGTCAAATTTTAAGAATATTTGGAAAAAAGTTAAATACATGATATTGTTAATTTTTGATTTTGAAATAAAAAAATAAAATTAAAAAGAGGAATTTTATTTTGATTTTGCATTGGTTCACATTATTAATTTAAATTGATGAAAATTTATATCCTCTGTATGTTTGATTATGTTATAAGTTTATTGTACATTATTAATCATTATTTAAAGGAATTGAGTCTTTTATCAATTTATATTATATTATGTGAGCCAATGCAAAAACCAATCAACTATCGTTGGTTAATCTGGCTAACAAGAGAAAACTCCGCAGCTGACTCCGCAGCGGAGTTTAAGCCTACGCTTTCCTAAGCCTAAGCAAAGCCTAAACACAACCTAAACTTTCTTCGCGCAGCTATTTGTTAAAGTTTAGGTTGTTTTTAAGGCTTTGCTTAGGCTTAGGAACGCATAGCCTTAAGCTTAAAAAAGGTTATTTCACTCCAAGTAACTCCGCTGCGGAGTCAGCTGGGCGCGGTTATGTTAGCGCCCGTCGACAGCGCCCGTTGATAGCGCCCGTCGAGTAACTAGATTACACATTGTGCACATGTTTTAAACTTTCCAAATTTTTCGTTTCCTAATTGGTATTAATGAAAAAATTTAACTAATATAACATTTTTGCGACTAAGGTTTTTGATATTAAAGTTTTTATTATTTTTTCAATTTTCAAATATTAAATAAATCCCATGTAAACAATAATTTTACACATTAAGCTGGCGCCCGTCGGTAAATTCTTATTGATTTAAGTCGTAAAGCTCTAATTCCTGCTTAAAATCAATCTTTGTGACTATTTCTATAAGTTTATGTTATTTTATTTTATTTATATTCAATAGGTACATCTTATATAAAATTTTTAAATTTAATTTCTCTCGACGGGCGCTGGGGGTTTGTCCATGCAATAAAGTGATCCTTATTTCCAGCGCCCGTCGAGGATTTTTTTTTAATTTTACATTTTTTTCTTAACAAAAAAACATCAAAAGTATAAATAAAGGGCCTGAAACCATCCTAAAACTATTTATATTAATTTTTTATGAAAAAAACTCTATATTTTAGTTATTTAAACGCGTAAAAATCACTGTGTACGTAAAAAAGCAAGGCAAACCTGCTTTTTATATATGCAAGGTTTATAGGCAAACACTAAATTCCACCGACTCCGACTCCGACTCCGTCCAAAATCTACCGTAACTTACCGTAGTTCTTAACATTATGCAAATTTTGTCATTGTTCAATTAATTATGACTTTTTCGCGCAATAAAAATGGAAAATAGTAAGATTTTGAAATGCAGAAGTTTATAACACCTGCCAAAAATATTTTTAAAATTCTTTTTGTTGTCTGGAAAGATTTTTTTCTGCATAATATGTTCCAAAATAAATATCATTTTTCTTTAGGCAGTAATAAATAATTCGGCATTTAAGATTTTTTAAAGTTTTTTTAGGATTTAATCTTGATTTTTAGGTTTCGCTTAGGCTTAGGAAAAATAAAGTTTATTGTCTTAATTTTTTTCGTGCAAAATTTTGTAACATAAAAAAATCTTTGATAATTATTTGTTAGAACTAACGTTTCAATTAAAAAACCCAAAATCGTGAATCATTAACCTGAACCAAACCCTAAATTTTAAATTCACATAAAAAATCTTTAATCAAACAAAACAATCTAAGCCATGGTCTTGACTAAAGATAATAATAATTGAAGTTTATCAGTTTTTTAAATTAATTACTTATATTTCATTTTAAATTTATTAATTTTATGGTTTTAAACTTAATTTAATGTTTTTTATAGTATAATTCAGTTAATAATTGGGAATTTCTGAAAAATTTACACTTAAAGAAAGCTAACTTGACTAAAAAAGCATTAAAATTGTCATTTTGCTCGAATTTGTGTTGATTCCGCCTAACCTGCACATCATTATCAAATTTGCAGAAATTTGAGGCGGAGTCGGAGTCGGTGGAATTTAGTGTTTGCCGGT
>JASAMX010018468.1:0-16990 GCA_030248175.1 Microlaimidae sp. YZB2_3 | reverse complement strand
CTGTATACTTTAGAAACCAAATGATTTAATTTTATTAACAAGAAAATGTTTTTCTTTTGTCTAAAAAATTAATAAAATCTTACCTTGGCTTCAAATTACCCAACTTTAATATGTATATTTATTTAAAATAAACTTTTGTTGCACCAATACGATGCTTTATCATGCAAAATCCAATCAAAAATCTCGCGGGGGGAAATACAGTTAACCGTCAAACAGTTTGATAAATAAAAACGTTAAATTATTAAAACTTACTTAGATTTATAAATCTTGTTTCCTTATGTTTTTATTGATTTTTTTGTTTTTTGGCAAAATTCGCTGGACGACGTTTTATTGTGAAATTAAATAAATTTATTTTTTATTATGTTAAAATCTTTAATAAATGATAACCGTAATAAAACACAAGTAAAATTCATGTAATACATACATTAACAAATAATGTAATTTTTTTATGTTTTTTACACTATGCATTGAGTTTTTAAATATAAATTGGAATATTTTTAATTTCTTTTTTTATTTTATCCATTCCAAGTATTTGAAAATGGATTTGAAATGGAACCGCTGGCATTCATCCGACAACATTCAGTGTTCAAGTAATGTCGCTTCCTGGTGGCATTCGAGTTTAGATGTTGTTCCACTTCATACCAGTAATTCTGTCTTGAAGTCGGATTTAAAATACAATCTTAGCCCGTGGGGTTCCTTGGCTTCTGATCAGTGCGCCCGAAGTCATACCCGAGAAACTACTGATGCGCTTATTTTTAAATCAAAAGAACTAGCACAAAAGTAACTGGATGAATGTTGAATATATAGTAGTGTTTTTGCAAAAGTTTTTTACTTGTATTATTCTGTATTATCAACATTTTCATACAAAAGCGAATTTTTTGTGATTTTCTAATTTTTGTTTTTAAACTGCATCAAATTTAGAACGAAGCAATATATAACCTTATCACTTTGCAATGCGTTTAACTAAATGCGTATTTTAAGATTCTGTTAATTTAGGCCACCTTAAAATTTAAGTGAAAGAACCTGTCGTTTTTTGCTGTTTTCAAATATCATCATATTACCGTATTTATAAAGATTTTTTTGCTCGTTTGACTTTTTTTAACGTTTTTAAACCAAACGAAAATTCAATTAAAATACAGGTTATTAAAACTGTTTTTTTAAAGTTTTGACACAATTATTTAAAGTCTGGCTAATAACTATTTAAGTTTGCAAACGGGACAAATTTAAGTTGTGTATCAAGAACAATACCTAAGGATAAATTTGCAACCTTTAAAAATTTTTATTGATCGTTCTGGGAATAGTTATAGCCAGTTTTTTCTAGGAGGGCAAGTTTGTGGCTCGCGCCTTAATTTCGGCCACTATAAAAAAAACTTATTCAAAAAAATAAAAACAGGTGGCCGAAATTAAGTCAGCTATACTTGATGTCCTAAAAACAAAATTCTCCTTGACCACTTTTTACTCTCCATGACTAGCAGAAAACCCCGATTTTATAAAAAAGTGCATAGCAAAAATAACAACCGTTTAAGGAAATTAAGGTTTACATGGAAACTACATGGTTTTATTATTCTAGAGCGCATTTTATTTGTACGATTTATTTAATTTTAAGCCAAAAAATTTTATGTGAAAAAGCACTTTACGGTATTTTGAGCAGTTATTGATAACACACTTGATTTTAAAATTAAAATAAGCTACAACAAACCTGCAAAAACTATCAATGCGAGTTTAAAAATCCACGAATGCGTTCTTGAAAACATCCTTAAAAATTTCTTGGTGGTTTGTTTTTTATACATTTTATGCATAATCCGTGAAAAATAAATACACACGTGTCATGTTGTGATGATTATCTTTAAATAAAAATTTTATTAGCTATTTGGAATGCTACAAAATCACAAACCAAGCATTTTACCATAATCTTAGTTAAAAGAATATCATACAAAAATATATAATTATATTGAAAAATGTGCAACTCCTATATAAAAAAAGTATGTAAAAGTAGGCCATTATGATCAGCCTCTCCATTCAAATGGCACCCTCCATTATAATAGCCATTTATTGATCATCCATTTTTAATTTAACTTCATATATATTCGCACGTTTTATACTGTCCGAGCCGCATGAGTTTACAAGATGTAATTCCTAAAATTTGTTCTCGCGCTTCAGTTCGCTGCGCTAATTCATTGTTCACCTTGTTAAATGAGTGGGTACTATTTTTGAAAACAAAATTTTTAAGGTACCTCTACCTATCCAATGGTTTCTTAATAAAATTTTTGCCTTATTTTTATTAAAATTAATACAAAAAATATAAAATAGTCGGTACACTAAGTAAATAAACACTTTCAAATCGCGGAAAATTTTTGTGTAGCCCCTTTATAAGGTTACAATTTGAACCCTCCCCCTTTTTAAAATTTTGTTCAGGGGTGAATCTCTCATTAGAAAATACAGGTTCACCCATGGCCTCACTGTAAGCCAAACTATCCTCTTTAGCAAACTACAGAAGGGAAGGGACAGTGCAAAGGTCTGAGTTCACATAAATTTAACATAAAATAAAAGATACAAAAGAATATAATTTTTATACGATTATAATATTTACTAAACACACAAGCAATCACAAAAAGCTATTCTGCTACAATTACTTAAAAACAAAAACTAGCAAGATCAAACTATTAATAATTTAAACAACACCGCTTTATTACATACAAAATAATGCCTTTAAACTTTAATCACGTGGAAAAAATTTAAAACAGTGTGTTTATTTCAGTCCATAATTCTTTCAATATGTCGTCTCAGGTTTTAATTTTGTGCTTTAATGCTCAAACTTCACTTCATAATAAAGTAATTTTAATAAGTGATTTTATGCTTACGTTGTCCATTCAAAGATAGCAGTGGGTCAAATTTTATTTAGCGGCTTGAGCATGTGAATGCTGAATGGGGTAACGTAACGTTTTAGGACGGTTACCCCCTTTAAAAATCACGAAACTGCCGCCTAAGATTTAGAAGATGACATTTTCTAAATTTTTTTAGCTTTTTTAAACGGCCGTACCTTTAAACCCTTGCCACAGGTGGGCGGGCAGGAGGGGGGAGGAGGTTATACCCCCCCCCCAAAAAAAAACCTTTAAGCCCCTGCCACAGGTGGGCAGGAGGGGGGGAGGAAGTTATACTTATACCCCCCAAAAAAAATCCCGATTATAGCTGACACCCCACCTAAAATTTGGAGGTACCCCAGACACCTTCCTAAAATTTGGGGGGTCCCAGTCCTAAAAAAAAAGCTAAAAATGGAGGATTTGATTTGAGGTATACCACAAAATTTTTTTTGGGACATCCCCCAAATTTCAGGGGTCGGGTATACCCCCCAAAAATCCGGAAGGTTGCCGACCTATGGGTACAGCCCATGAAAATCCACAAAAATGCCCACCTATGGGCGGGGTTCCAGTAGGTACTGTAAGCGTGAAAATGGGGTTTTTGTATTCACCTTTGACGCTTTTAGGACCATATGACCTTTTCTTACCTTCCTGTTAAAATATGTGTAAAATAAGGTATATAAAAATCAGCACCGGCTAAATAATTGGGTGTTTCTAAAAAAACCTTTTGAAAGGTTTAGTCAGTGATTTAGGATCTAAAAATTCTGAATCAATAAAAAATATTACAATTAGTAATTACAGTATATTGATATATAGAAGAAATACAGCAAATTAGGTCAGCGTCAGTTCTTTTAGGGTTGATATTTATCCGAATGTCCCCAAGTGTAATTAAGCCAAATTAAGGTTGCCACTTCTATTTCCGGTCCTATCAGTGGGTTAAGTTGGTGCAAGAAGGCAAGCAACCAGAAGACGTAACAACACACTGCTGTTAAAATTAACATCACTTGAATTACACCTATAATAAAAATGTTTTATAATCGCTTTCTCAGTTTTAATTAACATGGTGTTTTGTGATAGTTGATTAATAAAAAATAAACAACAGATTGAGGTGAGACAAAAAAACTATTTTAGAGGGAGGACAACAACAAAAAACCATAACTATAGTTCGGCAGAATGGGAAAGAGAGTTAAGGGCGGCTTCACATCGGAGTGGCAGCTGATAGGTGACGCACAGCGCACACAGTTTACACCGCAGCAACAACGAGGGTGTAATGATGTAAACGCGAGCGTTTACTATCAGCTATCAGCTGCTACTCCGGTGTGAACCGGCCTTAAGTGTTTTAAACTCTGCGTAATTATCAGAAATAAAAATTCACAATAAACTTTCCTTTTTTGGACTTTTGGTTCAAGGGCAGGCAGAAGCTCTCGAAACTTTTACATTTTATTAATTAAAAACGCCGAGAAACGGGGTACAGGTTCGATGTTAAAAACACGAAAAGTTTTAAATCCGAATTTTAACACAAAAGGCCCAAATTATCGTCAAATCTTAACAAAACTACATTACCAATCTATACTACTACCTACCGATTTATCTACACATGAAGGTGGGCTGTAGCTGTAGGTATAGGCAAGAATATATAACACAAGAGAATATACGACTGTACACTAAACTTTTGAACAAAATTTTGCGAAAAAAAGTCGCACTTATAAATTCGTGTGCGACTTTTCTCGTAAAAATCCGCCATTTTCTGCTAGTTTTCCCGCCCTGCGATTTATAACACAGTGTTAGTTTTCTTGCAGTGGAGACTGCGACTTTTTTTGCACTCAATACTGGTTTATTCGCATTACGATTATTTCAGCACTGCGAGTCTAACTGCATAACAGAAAAATACAGACGCTGGTGATCAAATACAGACGCAGGTGAACAGAAGTTACGGGGTTTAAAACAGTCATTAATGTATCGTCGTTACTACGGCAAAATGAACCACAATTCGTATAAAATATGTGTGCATGTGACTCATTTTAAATTTAAAACAGGACCCTATTAACTACAGAATGAGTCACAATCACATGTATTTTATAATGACACTGGCTCATTTTGCCGTAGTAACGACGGTATGCCACTGAACTTATAGTTTTAAAATGTATATAGTTTTGCTATTCAATAGCTAGGGCAAAGGCACATTATGGTTCAGTTAGCTTTAGGCAAAGGCACATTATGGTTCAGTTAGTTTTAAATGGCAAAATCCATGGAAATTATAAAAACTAATATAATTTAATAAATATATATTTTTACCGGATTTAACCCCAATAAATCAATTGTAAGCCAAGAAGCCAACAAGATCTTTATTCCAATGTTTCGAAGCAACAGCGTGCTTTTTTATCAAGGATTTTAACGCAGTGGGTAAAAACCGGTTTTTACCCACTCTCACCATCTAACCTCAGCATAGGTGTTTTTGGTCGGGTCCGCTAGGGGAAGGGTCCACCCCCGGGTGGAAGGCCAAAATTTTTTAGGGGGGTACAGGGGGGTCCGTACCCCCCCCTGGCTTTTTAGGGGAAGGGGTCGACCCCGGGTGCGAGATTTCAAATTTATGGGGGGGGGGGTACGTACGGGGGTTCCAATTTTTTAGCAAAATTTTTTTAACTCAATAATTTAAGTGTTTTTAGGTCTAATATTGAATTTTATGTATTAAAACAGCCTATTTAGGCCTAAAAAGTGTATTTAAACACTGTTTTTAACTAAAAAACCGTGTTTTTGACAGTAAATAAAAAAATATACTTCCAAATCGGTCGGGAGGGGGGGGAAGGGGGTCAGCCTCGCTAGGGGGATGCCGGACCGTTCTCGAGTTTTTTTTGGGGGTGGGGTGAAGGGGCCCTGAATTTTTTCTAGGGGGGGTCCAAAATTTTGGCTCTAGGGGGATGGACCCCTCTGTACCCCCCAAAACACCTATAAATCTCAGAATCCTCCTCTCTCGGTCTCCTCCCATCTCAGAATTTTAGGGGTAAACCCCCGTGCCTCTATATGGGTATGCCCCAGCCCAGTCTGTATTAGCTTTTACTATGGGGCAGATATCTCCCCAAGTTGGGTAGGTCAGGCATCTAACCATGAACATAAAATTTGCCCCATCCATAAAATTAGTAGAAAATTCCCCCATAAAATTAGTAGAATAATTTAGAACTAAAAAACAATTAATTTTCTAATAGCTACATTAATCTTTTTAAATCCAATTCTTACCTCTATTCGGTCCTTTGGGAACTAGCCATGGGGCACCAGCACCAATAAGAGCCCAAAACAGAGTGACTATAATCAAAGGAATAGCGACTGACACCATTTTTACAGTTTGTAACGTTTGTTTCAACTTGTCTTTCTAGATTTTACAGCTGAAAAATTTATACAATATGTTAATTTTGAGATTGCTGCTGAAAAAAATTACGCCTATTTATATGCATTAGTAAGCAGCTTCCTGCCCGATCTTAAATTTGGGTGTTATATCTGCAAAAACTTTACGTAAATATTGTGTCAAAACGTCCGTGTTTTGAGTTTTTTTTAATTAAGCATTTAATAGAAAAAAATTGTTAGATAAGTAAAGTTGGTTAGGTTACATTTTTGCATTAAAAACCAGCCGCTTAAAAGGTTCATTTTTGTCATTTACATTTTTGTCTTTCAACATCTCATCTTGAAAAACTCAACTTATGGGTGCTATTTTGTGAACTTACTTTTCAAAAGAAAAACTTTGGGTTTTTGATATGGTTAAAATAAAAACTTATAAAAAAGCTCTATACATGTACCTAAATTTGATTTGATTGACCCATCCAAAAGTAAATAAGCATTGTAATTAAATCGGACCCGTAAAGCTCATTTTGGGTTAATTTTGGGATTTATATTCCCCAATTCAAAAACTATTTAAACCTAACCCAGACCTGTGCACGGTCTGGAAATGCCCCCCGTTTTATTGGAGGATTTGCCCCACCGTTTTATTGCCCCCCCCCGCCGAAAAATGAAAAATTACCCTAAAATTATAACGCCATTTTTGACCTATGATGACGCCATCATCGCGAATTTTTTGCAGTTTTTAGCCTATTTCAATGTATTTTAAGCCATTTTAGACCTATTTTAGACCTATTTTTACCTTATTTTCGCTTTTTTTGACCCCTTTTTTCCCTTTTCCCTTCTTTTTTTCTCCTTTTTTCTCTTTTTTTTCTTTCCCCCCTGCTTGCCCCCCCGTTTCAAAAAAGTTGCCCCCCGTGCCCCCCATTTTGGAATTGCCCCCCCCGTTTTAACCCCGGGGGGAGGGTCGGGGGGGGGGGCAGTGCACAGGTCTGCTAACCTATGCAATTTATGTTAGAGAACAAACTAAATTATAAACTATGTTTTAACAGTGCTATCGCTATGCTAGAAGTTTTAAAAACTGAGTTTCAAAAAACAACTAAAAGTCAAAAGCAACCCAGACCACCAAAACATGGACAAAAAAATTGTTTGGCTAATTTAAACTAAAAATTTTACCAGTCTATTATTCCTGAGCCGAAGCAAAACCTCAAAATCAAAGAAAATTGTAATATAATTTATTTTTATTAAAATGAGTTGTTTTTCAAGAATGCGATTTTTTACAACTAAAATTTTTTTGGGTTATATATAAATATAGAATATAAAAAAAATTGGTATCTAACAGGGACGTAGCCAGGGGGGGCGCGGGGGGGGGGCCGCCCCCCCCCCCCCGAAACGGTCGGACAGGAGGAAAAATAAGGATAGTAGTTGGGCGGGGGGGGGGGGC
Organism: Microlaimidae sp. YZB2_3; assembly: GCA_030248175.1. Lineage (NCBI taxonomy): Eukaryota > Metazoa > Nematoda > Chromadorea > Desmodorida > Microlaimidae > Microlaimidae sp. YZB2_3. The sequence goes on along the minus strand of JASAMX010018468.1, from coordinate 9,361 downwards.
GGCGGCCCCCCCCCCCAAAATGGTCGCCAGATAGTAAAATTTGGGGGTTTTCAGAGGCTAAAAATTCAAAATTTTCTAGCGCCTCGCTAATCGCTCGGCGCCAAACTTTAAAATAATTTTAGTACCCCAATGGACCCCAAAAACCAAAAATTTGTTCCGCTTCGCTTAGCGGTCACTTTCTATAGTATACATACATATCTCGTTATTTATGTTGCCTGATGCTAATGTTATTTCAAAGTTAGTACAATAATTTTTATAAGTAATAAGTACTACACAGAAAGCAAAACAAACAATCATAATGGTTGATTTATGTACCTCTCCCCTCCTAAATTTTCCTGCCGCTTATAGCATTGGCTCGGATTTTTTTCATATAGGTAGGTACCCTAGAAAACATGGAGCCGAGATGCTGCTTATGTGCTTTGGTTTACAATGTGGGTTTAGCCAAGGGGTCTGAAACTAACGTCTCTAAATTCCTTTTTTGTAAAATCCATGCTCTGCCAAAGTGTGCTTATGTAATTTTTAACTAAGAAAACATGTTTTTACCGCTAAAAACATTAGATAATAGGTTATTAGGCCAAAAACAGTGTATTATACAGCTTTATCTACGTTTATCCCTGCTTTTTTAACGTTTTCAAAAATTAAGGGGGGGGGGCTCCGCCGTCCGCCCCCCCCCAAAATTTCGGGGGGAGGGAACGGAGCCCCCCCCCCCGAAATTTTTTTTGTACTACAATCCGCCCCCCCAAAATGAAACTCTGGCTACGTTCCTGGTATCTAACTACCATAAAAAATTAAATTGTAACTTCCAGACACTTGATTATACAGAAATATAATATTAATCTGATTAAAGTTGAATAAAAAAAATTTTTTAAATAAAAATTCAAAAAAATACCAACAAAAATGAGATCTGCATGTTTGTTTAGTGGCATAAAGATGTTTTATAGGTGTATTTTACAGTAAAATAAGTCAAATTGAATTTTAGTACACATGTGGATGTTGTAAAAACAAATAGGGTAGTGCATTTAATTTTGGCACTTTTTCCAATTGAGCGAGCATTTTTGATTTTGGACTATATTTTTGGTAATCCTGGACGGAATACAACGTTTAATAGCTCAAATGAGAGCTAATTATATATAGATGACTGTTGTGAGCTTTTTATTTGTTATGTTATGATATTTTCACGTAAAATTATGTGATTTATAAAAAATAAATTTGTTACTCGTTTTTAGAAAATGGGCATTTCATGATCATGCAATAAATTGGTTTAAAAATTAAACTGTCCTGGTAAAATTCAGTCTATTTTCCGAATTTTTAGTCCCCGTGATTCTACGTTGCGTCTGTGGTGAGCAATCGTTATAAAATAAAATAGTGTAATTTCGGCACTCATATGCTGTAGGTAAAAACTCGATTAAGAGGGTCCTTTTAAAAGGTGCCAAAATTAAATGCACTTTTTTCCAAAATTTTGCTCATTTTGACACCATATGGAATTTTAGCTGTAACTTTTTGCCAGTTACACGTTGAACAACAAGTAGAAGCTTAAATTAAAGAAAACTGTATGGAGATAATGATAGGGTTTTAAATTTTTGAAAATGATGATTTTTTGACTGAGAAACAATCGATTGTTTGTAAAGTGCCAAAATTAAATGCAAATATTTAATTTCGGCAATTTTCCATTTTTTTAAAAACTGATTTAATTAAGTAAAAAAAAAATACTTTAGTACAGTGAAACTTTTGTGACGCAACGCAGTATCGTGAAAGCTTCAAAATGAGCTATCAAACATGAAAATCGAGCCATACAGTAAAAAGTTACATCGGAAAAACAAAAAAGTGCCGAAATTAAATGCACTACCCTATTTTGCTACTAAATTGTGCATAATGCATAATATAATAGTAAAAAATTAAATGCATAGTTTTCTAAAACTTGAATGTACACTTCGAAGATGGATAAAAAATAGTTATCCCATGAATAAAAATTTATGAAAAAGTTTGCTTGATTTTTAAGGGTTTATTTAGGTTTTGGAAAAATAAGGTTTTTAGTCTTTTTCTGTTAAAGAACACACAAAACCTTAAAATTAGCAATACACCCTTTGTATATCTAAATATCGGTTTTTATTCAATAAAATGTAGTATTATCAAAAAAAACTATTATTAAACATTTAATAGTTTAAAAGTATTTTATTTTGGAAATTGGACCCCACCTGACCCCCAGGTTTCAAAATCTTCCACCCCGGGTCAACCCCGCCCCCCTAGAAAGCTAGGGGGGGGGGTTCGACCCCCCGCTAGGAACCCCCCTAGATTTTGAAATGTCATTTACCTGGGGTAAACACCCACCCTAGCTTTTTGACTGTGTTCATCTATGCCCCCTCTAGGTTTCAAAATCTTCCACCTCAGGTTGACCCCCCTTAGAAAGCTAGAGGTAATTCGACTCCCTAGATTTTAAAATGTCATTTACTCAGGGTAAACACCACACTAGCTTTTTGACCATGTTTATCTATGGGTATAACTTAACACATACATGGGCATGGGCCTGGGGGGTTTTTTGGGGGGTTAACCATAGGTGTTTTTGGTCGGGTCCGCTAGGGGGGGGGTCCACCCCTGGGTGGAAGGCCAAAATTTTTTAGGGGGGGGGGGATCCAGGGGGGTCCGGACCTCCCTGCCTGTTTCGGGGGGGTCGACCCGGGTGCGAGATTTTAAATTTAGGGGGGGGGGTCAGGGGGGTGCAATTTTTTAGCAAAATTTTTTTAACTTAATAATTTAAGTGTTTTTATGTCTAATATTGAATTTTATGTATTAAAACAGCCTATTTAGGCCTAAAAAAATTTAAACACTGTTTTTAACTAAAAATCCGTGTTTTTGACAGTAAATAAAAAATATACTTCCAAATTGGTTGGGAGGGGGGGGAGGGGGGTTAGCCTCGCTAGTGGGGGGTCAGGCCGGACCGCTCTCGAACTTTGGGAGGAGGCCCCCCCTGGATTTTTTCTAGGGGGGGGGTCCAAAATTTTGGCTCTAGGGGGGGGGGGGGTGCACCCCGCTGTCCCCCCCAAAAACACCTCTGGGGTTAACCCCCCAAATTCTGAGACGGGGGTTTAACCCCCCTTCCCGCTTAGAAGCGGGGAGGAAGAAAAGGTTAACCCCCCCCCCCGGGTTGACTCCACCTAAAAAGCTAGGGGATCTGGACCCCCCTGGGACCCCCCTTCTGGAATTCAAAATTCAATTTACCCTGGGTAACCACCACCCCCTTCCTTAGCTGCCGGGACCGTTCTCACCTATGTAGGGGTGTAGGAAGGGCACATTTTTAGAGTACCTTTTAGGCGGCTTGTCGGGGGTTTGGGGGGCAAATGTGTCTGGCAGGGGGAGGTCACCAGCCCACCAGAAATTTTTTTTTGAAAGCATGTCAAAAATTGCTATTGGAAAACGATAATTTAACTGGGGGAATTAACCCTGAAGGGATCTGGTCTTGGTTGGAACCAAGACCTATGCAGTCTGGAAATGCCCCCTCTTTATTGAAGGATTTGCCACACCTCCCCCCGTTTTATTGCCCCCTCCCGCCAAAAAATAAAAAAGTACTCTAAAAGTAAGGCGCCATTTTTGACTTATAATGACGCCATCATTGCAAATTTTTTGCAGTTTTTAGCCTATTTCAATGCACTTTAATAAAAATAGGGGAAGTTATTTAGGTTAAAAATTTTTTTGTTTAATTAGAAACAATATAATTAAAGTAAAATTTGCTTAAGCGTGCTCTTATATATATTTGTTTTTAATTGTTATATATTAAGTAAATTAATTAAGTATTCTAACAAGTTTTGACAAAAGTATAAAAAAGATGTTAATAGAAAAGCCATTTTAGACCTATTTTTACCTTATTTTCGGTTTTTTTGTCCCTTTTTTCCTTTTTTTCTCTTTTTCCCCCTGCTTGCCCCTCCCCCCGTTTCAAAAAAGTTGCCCCCTTGTTATAGGTGTTTTTGGTTGGGTCCGCTAGGGGGCGTTCACCCTCGAGTGGAAAGCCAAAATTTTTTAGGGGGGTCCAGGGGGATCCGGACCCCCTGGCTATTTAGGAGGGGTCAACCCTGGGTGCGAGATCTCAAATTTTTTTGGGGGAGGGGTCAGGGGGTCCAATTTTTAAAAAAAATTTTTTAACTCAAAGTATTTTTAGGTTTAATATTGAATTATATGTACTAAAACACAGGGATGTAGCCAGAGTTTCATTTTGGGGGGACGGATGGTAGTACAAAAAAAAATTTCGGGGGGGGGGGGGTGGCCCCCCCCCGAAATTTTTGGGGGGGCGAAGGAAATTTGGGGGGGGGTTATACCCAAAATTTCCGATTTTGCTGACACCCCCCTTCTTAAATTTGGGGTACCCGCGGGGACCCCCCCCCCCAAATTCGCCTCCCGGAGAAAAATTTTTAAGCGTTATAAAAGGACTAAAAAAATTTCCGCGCTTTGCGTGGAGTGTTTACTACCTTGTTTATGTCATATACCTTATTTTTTCTCTTATTATTCAACAAACATTAATTAAACATTATTAACCTTTTATTAACGTTTTAAACACCTGTTGTAAATGTAAAGGGATAAAAAAACCTTTAAATTTTGTCAGGGACGTAGCCAGAGTTTCATTTCGGGGGGGGGAGGGCGGATTGTAGTACAAAAAAAATTTCGGGGGGGGGGGGGGGGCCCCCCCCCCCCACCCCCCAAATTTTGGGGGGGCGGAGCCCCCCCCCCCTAATTTTTGAAAACGTTAAAAAAGCAGGGATAAACGTAGATAAAGCTGTATAATACACTGTTTTTGGCCTAATAACCTATTATCTAATGTTTTTAGCGGTAAAAACATGTTTTCTTAGTTAAAAATTACATAAGCACACATTGGCAGAGCCTGGATTTTACAAAAAAGGAATTTAGAGACGTTAGTTTCAGACCCCTTGGCTAAACCCACATTGTAAACCAAAGCACATAAGCAGCATCTCGGCTCCATGTTTTCTAGGGTACCTACCTATATGAAAAAATCCGAGCCAATGCTATAAGCGGCAGGAAAATTTAGGAGGGGAGAGATACATAAATCAACCAATATGATTGTTCGTTTTGCTTTCTGTGTAGTACTTATTACTTATAAAAATTATTGTACTAACTTTGAAATAACATTAGCATCCGGCAACAAATAACGAGATATATATGTATATATACTATAGAAAGTGACCGCTGAGCGAAGCGAAGCGGAACAAATTTTTGATTTTGGGGGGTCCATTGGGGTACTAAAATTATTTTAAAGTTTGGCACCGAGCGATTAGCGAGGCGCTAGAAAATTTTGAATTTTTAGCCTCTGAAAACCCCCAAATTTTACTATCTGGCGACCATTTTGGGGGGGGGGAGCGCCCCCCCGCCCAACCACTATCCTTATTTTTCCCCCTGTCCGACCGTTTCTGGGGGGGGGCGGCCGCCCCCCCCTGGCTACGTCCCTGAATTTTGTAATAAACATCATCTGGAATTAAAATTTCTGGTGTATTTTAGCGCCTTAAATTAAAAATTTTTCCCCCTGGGGCATTCTGCCCCCGGACTTCCCTGACAAGGGGCTCTGCCCCTTGACCCCGCTGGGGGGCTCCCGCCCCCCAGACCCCCCTTCTCAGGGTTAGTATTTACCCTCCCACAGACCATAGGTGGGCAGGGGGGGGGGTGGTTGGGGAGGGTTATACCCCCCCAAAATTTCGGATTTTGCTGACACCCCCCCCCCTAAATTTGGGGGAGTCGGGGACACCCCCCATATTCGCCTCCCGGAGAAAAATTTTTAAGCGTTATAAAAGGGCTAAAAAAATTTTCCGCGCTTTGCGCGGAGAGTTAATTGTTAATTGACAATTTATCTTAGTTTTTAGATTACAAATCGATTATCCCGTTCAGTAGTTAAGGTATACAGTTTAATAAAACTACTATAAACTCTATATTATCCTTTAATTACCGTTTTAAACACATGTTTTAAATGTGTAGGTATAGGAAACCTTAAATTTTGTAATAAGTATCATCTGGAAATAAAATTTCAAGTGTAGTTTAGCGCCTTAAATTAAAAATTTGCTCCCCCGGGGGGGCATTCTGCCCCCGGGCCCCCTGACAAAGGGCTCCGCCCCTTGACCCCGCTGGGGGGCTCTCGCCCCCCAGACCCCCCATATCTGGGGGGCTGCCACCCCCGACTCCCCTGCAGTGTTAGTAGTGCCCCCAGACCGCCCCTCCCAATGAAATCCTGGGCAGCCACTGCAAGGGGGGTCTAACCCCAAATTTTTCCCTTTGCCGACCTAAGAGGGGTCTAGAATCCCCTCCTGGCTACGCCCATGTATGTATATAATCTTTAATTAAATATAAGATTATGGATTAAAAAGTTTGTGACACTTGACTTTATAATCAAGACAATAATACTACTATTCTATTATTACATAAATATTTTAAAAAAAACTATGATTCAGGGACGTAGCCAGAGTCTCATTTTGGGGGGGGGGGGCGGATTGTAGTACAAAAAAAATTTTGGGGCCCCCCCCCTCCCCAAAATTTGTGGGGGCTTAATTTTTTAAAACATTAAAAAAGCAGGGAAAAACGTAGATAAAGCTGTATAATACACTGTTTTTGGCCTAATAACCTATTATCTAATGTTTTTAGCGGTAAAAACATGTTTTCTTAGTTAAAAATTACATAAGCACACATTGACAGAGCCTGGATTTTACAAAAAAGGAATTTAGAGACGTTTTCTAGGGTACCTACCTATATGAAAAAAATCCGAGCCAATGCTATAAGCGGCAGGAAAATTTAGGATGGGGGAGGTACATAAATCAACCAATATGATTATTTGTTTTGCTTTCTGTGTAGTACTTATTACTTATAAAAATTATTGTACTAACTTTAAAATAACATTAGCATCAGGCAACATAAATAACGAGATATATATGTATGTATACTATAGAAAGTGACCGCTGAGCGAAGCGAAGCGGAACAAATTTTTGGTTTTTGGGGCTCCATTGGGGTACTAAAATTATTTTAAAGTTTGGCGCCGAGCGATTAGCAAGGCGCTAGAAAATTTTGAATTTTTAGCCTCTGAAAACCCCCAAATTTTACTATCTGGCGACCATTTTTTGGGGGGTGGGCCGCCCCCCGCCCAACCACTATCCTTATTTTTCCCCCTATCCGACCATTTCGGGGGGGGGGGGGAGCGGCCGCCCCACCCCCCCCCCCCTGGCTACGTCCCTGCTATGATTTATAATCTAATTATAAGAATATATAAACATGTTATTATTATAAGAATTAAAAATAAAATTTATAACTTGCAATAAGGTCTTATTTTAATTTTACACAGTTTTAAAGCATTTATAAGCTTGTTTTACCTTTTTTTACGCGTTTTAAGCCCATTTTAAGGCAGCGCGGAAATCTTGGCTACAACCCCCCTTCAAAATTTGGGTCTTGCCGGACACTCCCCTAAAATTTGACCCCCCCCCCAAAAAAAAAAAAAAATCCGAGAGGCTGCCCACCTATGATTTAACCTGCAGTTCGCCCATGGTCATCCCTTTATATTAGAAGAAAGTAGAATTAATGCAAGGAAATTTTCTTTTGCAAATAGGTTGGTTACACCTTAAAACAATCTACTCTCGTCTCAAGTATCTGTCGATTCTTTGGATGCATTCAAGAAAAGTAACTGACTTAAATAAGCGCTCTTTTTGAGTCTTTAAAGTCATTTCAGATAGCATGTTGATATTACAAACGCCTTATTTAGTTGCAAGATTACACACACCACTTGGTTGAGAGAAAACATTCTTGGGTTTTGAGATTGGACATAAGTTGTGAGATTGTAGTTGTGAGAATTGACATTGTGATGTGATGTGGGTTTCGTTTTTAAGGTTTAATCCTCATAACATTGCGTTTGCAAACTAAAATTCGTTTCAGAAATTTATTTTTAATTAAATAATATTAAAATTGTTTTAATTGTTTCTTGAGCCTACAAACAAAAGCCTTAAAATAAAGCTAACTTTCATCAATATATATTTTGCAAGTGTTAAATTTAAAAGAAATATTGCAAACGCATTATATTTATGAGGAATTGACACTGATTTATAAGGTATTTGGTACTTTTATGGAAATTTCGGCCTATATAAGAAATTTGTCCATGGGGTTTTTGTAGGGACCCTTATTTATGACCTGTGCACTGTCTGGAAATGCTCACCTCGCCCAAAAATGAAAAAGTACCCAAAAATTATGACGGCATTTTTGACCAATTATTATGACGCCATCATCGCCAATTCTTGCAGTTTTTAGCGGTACAATTTTCATACGCAGACCTGTGCACTGCCCCCCGGGTTTAAACGGGGGGCAATTCCAAAACGGGGGGGCACGGGGGGCAACTTTTTTGAAACGGGGGGAGCAATAAAACGGGGGGAAGCAGGGGGGAATGAAAAAAAAGAGAAAAAAATGAGAGAAAAAAGAAGGGAAAAGGGAAAAAAGGGACAAAAAAGCGAAAATAAGGTAAAAATAGGTCTGAAATGGCTTAAAATACATTGAAATAGGCTAAAACTGCATAAAAATTGCAATGGTGACGTCATTATAGGCATAAGTCACCGACCTTCGACGGCTAGGGGGGGTTCACACCCCGGGGTGTTTTGGTTTTTGACCTCTAGGGGGGGTCACACCCCGGGGTGCTTGGGGTCTTCGAGTCTTTAGGGGGGTTAGGGGGGTGCTACCGAATTTTTCAAAAAAAGCGTAAAAAATATCATCATAATTATGCAGGTTCCTTTTTTGTTGTATTATTTGCTTCAGGGTTAAATAATTGTCAGTTTTCTTCTATTTTCTAGTTAAATAAAACGATTAGTAATTATTTATAATCAATATTTATATGGTTAGTCAGTCAGTAGTAACAGTAGGTTTTGTCGTACAACTTAGGTCAAGAAACAATAAACTGTTTCATGTTGTTTAAAACGGCATGCGGCGGCCCACCACCAATAAATATTTTAATTTATTTTTTTTCCTACATTGTCAGTCAAGCAACAAATATTTATATGGTTTATGTTTTATGGTGTAATTGTTGTATGTTGGTTAAATTTTATATAAAACAATAAAGTGTTATAAAACAACAGACCTGTGCACGATCTGAAAATGCCCCCCCTCCGTTTTATTGGAGGATTTGCCCCCCCCCGTTTTATTGCCCCCCCGCCGAAAAATGAAAAAGTACCCTAAAAATACGACGCCATTTTTGACCTATGATGACGCCATCTTCGCGAATTTTTTTTCAGTTTTTAGCCTATTACAATGTTTTTTAAGCCATTTCAGACCTATTTTTACCTTATTTCCGCTTTTTTTGTCCCTTTTCCCTTTTTTTTTCTCTTTTTTTCTACTTTTTTTCTTTTTT
>JASAMX010018467.1:0-16859 GCA_030248175.1 Microlaimidae sp. YZB2_3 | reverse complement strand
TACTCCTACTTTTACTTAAAAAAATAGGTCTTACTTTTACTTTACTTAAATAAAATTTTGACCGTTACTTTTACTTTAAATAAAAAAATCACAAATTACTTTTACTCTTATTTATTTAAATTAAAATTTTTGGAATTACTTTTATTTAAAATAATCAAAATCATTACTTTTTACAACACTACCATGGACCATTTTGTAAATTTTTTCTACACAAAAATATATCTCCAAACCTATTTAAAACGGTAAAAACATACTTAAAAATGCAAATAGTAACGTTAAATGAATATAAAGCTATAAACGCGCGTTTAAAGGGCGGAGTTTTTGCCGCTTTAAATGACTTGAGCTCCGGAGCATGATATTTGACGTGGGAACATTACTATTTTATACCAAAAATTTACAATGAAATCAAACAAGCAGAAAATTTAAAAAAATGATTAATTTATTTAATGCAAAATGTTTTATACAAGATAAGCAAAATATTCTGAAGCTAATAATAATGAACTTTACGTTATTCTGTTAACTTCAAATTAAAAAAAAACATTATTATTAAACAATGTAAAAATATTTTATTTTACACGAATTATCAAACAAAGATAACAATAAACATAACAATCATTATTCACATAACGACTATTTTTAAGAAAGAGCATTTTGTAATGCTAATTGCTCCGGGGAAGTCTCATAATCTCCCTGCAATATGTTGAACACTTCAATCGCTATGATTCCATTTCTTCATCCGAATAAAAACTGTCACGCCGTGGTTTGTTTATAGATTCTAATTTCTTTCTAACACGTTCTTCACCAGATCTTAAAGAATAAAAAAAGTATAAATTAATAGTTTACACATTTTTCCGATTATAAGATACAAAAACAAACAAACAAACAACAAAAGCTGTTCAAATTGCAATCAGAGAAGTTTCGTCAGTTTTGCAGTCTACAACCTGTAAAATTTAGTAAATAACACGATAAATCTCTTTAAAAATAAGCAGAAAACAATGTATTTTATATTTTTAAACAATGAACATTAAATTTAAAATTACCGTAACATGAATTGGAACGATTTGTCATTGACAACTGGTCCGAGCCTTTCACATTTTAACAGATCTTCAGCACTTGGCAGCATATTGCTTTGAGATCCTAAATATTATACGATGCTTTGAGATCCTAAATATTATACGACCCTAATATTACCACTGTCAGATATGAAGTAAAACATTATACTAAACAAACACAATCTAATAATTATACGCAAAGTTTGGTTAAATATTTTGATTGAGATTTAGCAGTGTCTCTTATTATTAATTTTTTTCAGATACCGAATTCGATAATTTACCTTCCCACATCCATACACCGGCAAGTTGGTCCAGAGTGGAAACAGGACTAAACTCGTATTTAGAAGAAGGGTGGGATGGGCATTAAACTTAAAGAAACAATATTGTTCAAACAGTATCTTTAGCATTATTATTATTTTTTTTTATTTTAAAAGAAAACATGATAAAACACCATGAACATTCTATGATCATCATAAACATTCTATGTGTATTCTATGTTTGTAACACTCTAACACTATTGTATTTTTCCTATTAATCTTCCTGACTGCCACCAAAATACGAGAATAAGGCCTTGTTCAGAGCGGAGTGACAAGACAAGTGACAAGGCATTTACACCGCAGTGACAAGTGACAGTGTAATGGTGTAAACACGCACGGGACGCGTTATCACTTATCAGGGATGTAATCAGGGGGGCGGGGGGGAGGCCGCCCCCTCCCCCCCGAAACGGTCGGACAGAGGGAAAAATAAGGATAGTGGTTAGGGGGGGCGGCCGCCCCTCCCCCGAAATGGTCGCCAGATAGTAAAATTTGGGGGTTTTCAGAGGCTAAAAATTCAAAATTTTCTAGCGCCTCGCTAATCGCTCGGCGCCAAACTATAAAATAATTTTAGTACCACAATTGACCCCCAAAAACCAAAAATTTTTTTCCGCTTCGCTTCGCTCAGCGGTCACTTTCTATAGTATACATACATATATCTCGCTATTTATCTTGCCTAATGCTAATGTTATTTCAAAGTTAGAACAATATTTTTTATAAGTAATAAGTACTACACAGAAAGCAAAACAAACAATCATATTGGTTGATTTATGTACCTCCCCCTGCTAAATTTTCCAGCCGCCTATAGCATTGGCTCGGATTTTTTTCATATAGGTAGGTACCCTAAAAAACATGGAGTCGAGATGCTGCTCATGTGCTTTGGTTTACAATGTGGGTGTAGCCAAGGGGTCTGAAAGGTCTCTAAATTCCTTTTTTGTAAAATCCAGGCTCTGTCAATGTGTGCTAATGTAATTTTTAACTAAGAAAACATGTTTTTACCGCTAAAAACATTAGATAATAGGTTATTAGGCCAAAAACAGTGTATTATACAGCTTTATCTACGTTTATCCCTGCTTTTTTAACGTTTTCAAAAATTAAGGGGGGCTCCGTCCCCCCCCTTTCAAATTTCGGGGGGGGGGGGAGGGGCGGGGCGGAGCCCTCCACCCGAAATTTTTTTTGTACTACAATCCGCTCCCCCCCCCCCAAAATAAAACTAAAATGAAACCCTGTCACTTATGAGTCCGGTGTGAAACAGTCCTAAGGGAAGGATAACTAAATCTAAGGAAGATCATTTAAAATCATTCAGTTGGATGGCATTCGGCATGTTTTTGCTAATCACAAAGATTACACTTTTATTAACAAAAATTGCCTTGTATCCCTAAGGGCTAAAGACAAAAAGTTTTGAAAAGAGTTACTCACCCAATTCGCACAGCAGGTCGATAGTTCGAAAGAAGAGGGTTCGTTTGGCTGCTTGGATGGGGTCGGGGGCGGCGACGACTCGACTCCAATCGTCCCTGAGGAGGCAATTAGTCCAAATTTCCAGTTTGGCGTCCGAGAAGCGGTGATCCGGACTTCCACCCTTTTTTTGGTCCAATGTGGCGGCGATTTCGAGAGCGCAGAGAAAGCCCTGCTCCGGACTGTCACTGTCTTCCATGTTCAACTAAAATAATAAAAACCAATAAAAAAAAGGTTTTTTTATAAGAAAAGAATCTTTATAACGCAGCATAGCAGAATGGACACACTGTAAATTATTATAGATAATATTATTTAAATTTGTTTTCTGACTGGAGAGCACAATCAAAAATCAAACACACAGAAAATTAGACACACCTTAGGTAGGTACACACACCATTATAAAATCAATAAAATATGAAACTAACCTTGATCAATTTCTCGGTAGAAAAAGGTGGCATATTTTCAGATCTAAATCCAGCACTCTAAAACATGCTATCGTAAAAGCAAATCAATAACCAAAATTAATGTATTGCGGCTTTTTTAGTATATTTCGCTAAAATTTTTTTCGAAATAAATAATAATACTAACTATAATAATTGAAGCAAAACAGAATAAAATACTTACTAGTAGTCTTTAAAGTTATTATGATCTTTAATCAATCACGTTACGTATGACAATTAAATTGCATATAACTTGGAAATAATATCCGTTAATTTAGCAAAAAAAAAACAAGACTGGAAACAAAAATTATTTAACCTTAAAAAGTGACCCTATAAAGTTTTTTTGATCTACAATTCGATCATAGGGTTTTTGGGGGGACACAGGGGTTCACCCCCCCCCCTTGAGCCAAAATTTCGGACCCCACCTAGAAAAAATTTGAGCCCCCCCCCCCACCCAAAAAAAAAAAGCTGGAGAGCGGAAAATTAATTGCATGAAGGTAGTTAATTTTATTAATTTATTTCTTATTTTTTCCAAATTCTAAACTCAGTTACAGTATTAAATTATTAAACAATTCGCATATTTAAGCCTAAAATAAGTTTTTTAGATTATTTAATATCAAGCAACGTTTACTACGGCAATATCATACTAATTTTAATGAAAAATATTAAAAAACTGTTTTAAATTTAATACCTACAATAAAAAAAAATACTATCAGTTGCTTTTTTATTCTTATATTTTTTATCATTCTAAAGGCAACGAGCGTCTACATCAGACATTGGACAGTCCGGAGCCGCAGTATAGCCGTAAAAGAAGTGCTAACATGGAATGGCATCAGGTATTTTTATCATTCCTTTCTTTAATGCATGTCTTATTTCCTTTTTCGTTCTAATAATTTTTTTTTTATAATGAAAAATGTTTTATTTTATACCCGGAGATACGCATAATATATGCTTACTTTTTATTTTAATTTGGAACGTGACGTACTAACCAGTAAATAAAATTTCGGGTTCCACTGAAGAGCTCTAACCTTATTTTATTTACTACAAATTAAAAAATGGCGTCTGGAATCAAGAGCGAAACGCTATTTTTTAATCCATTCATTTAGTTAACATTTTATATTTATTATTAATTTAAGTATGCTTATTTCTTCTCCTTTCTTCAACCAGGAATATTATTTTGGGTTTTTAGTTTTGGGTTCCTTAATAATTTTTTTGTAACTCGTTTGTTGTTATTAAAAATCGGACACCCCTAACTTTGAAATCTCGCACCCCGGGTCGACCCTCCCCCAAAACAGGACGATTGGAAGATTCGATTTGGATGTTTCAGCAACGGAAACAATAAAAACAAACAAACAAAACAAACCCCCTCCCCTAAAAAACTAGGACCATAAGTGGGAAGCTTCCTGGATTTTGGGAGGGTATAGTCGACCCTCGAAATTTGGGGGGGGGGTGAGTGTCCCAAAATTTTTTGGGGTTATATCTTAAATACCCCATTTTTAACAGTTTTAGTGCTGGACTCCAAATTTTAGAGGAGGGTCCGCACCGGATACCCCCAAAATTTATGGGGGTGTCGCGTGTCGGCTATAATCGGGATTTTTTTTTTTTTTTGGGGGGGGGGTACCCCCCAACTCTCCCTGCCCATAGGTGGGCAGGGGGGTTAAATCCCCCTCCCTAAAATCTTGATTATAGCCGACACCCCACCTAAAATTTGGGGGATCCCAGTACTAAAAACGCTAAAAATGGGGTATTTGAAGTGTACCCCAAAAAAATTTTTTGGGACACCCCCCTCCAAATTTCGGGGGTCGGGTATACCCCCTCCCCGAAATCCGGAAGGCTGCCCACCTATGCCCCTTCCCACCTATGATCTGCACCCCCTTAAAAAATTTTGGACTTCCACCCAGGGATAGACTTTTCCTCCCATCTAGCGGAGCTGACCAAAACACATATGAATTGGATGTGCCATTATTGAAAAACTATAAATTAATATATTGAAAAACTAAAGAAACGAAAATTATAATTTTTATAAGTATAAGTTATATTTTATATTTATATTTTTATAACAACAGTTATCGAAGACATAATGTGTTAATTTTTGTACAGTTCAAATTGGTAAAAAATATTGACGTCCAGAAATAAATGAAGGGTCAAATTAAAATAAGGGTTGACAAAAAAAAAATAAAAAAGATAAAAAAAAGCAGTATAAAAATCTTGTGTTTGATAAAAAATTATTTACAATTATAATGGTACTATCTTACTTCCAGGACTGTCTCCGGTAATCTCTCCTGCTGTTTCACCAGACTTAATTTTTCTTCGATATCTTCTAATTCACGGGTATTCGGAATGTCAGCAGCTAATTGCGATAATTTAGCAAGGCTCAATAAAGTCTATAATAAAATAATTTATCTCTATTTAGTTTAAGATTAATGATTTAGCTGCAATTATACTCTACTTAATTTAAGTATAGTAGAATTGAAACAAAATCATTAATCTTAAACTTTTGTGTAAAGAAAAAAAAAACGATAGCATAGGTACCTAGAAAATTTCAGTAAATACCAAACGAAGCTTTTAAAAAAAATTTTACCTGTTTTTTAATTACTTTTTATGCGTATATAATATATTATTTAATATAAAATCTATTATAGGCTCTAAAACAATCATTATCATCTATATACAAATAGACCGCACTATCTGTCTGTCTGTCTGTCTGTGTGTGTGTGTTCCCTAACTCCTCCCTAATTACCCAACGGATTCAGGTGAATGATGTACGATTGGAAAGCTCATATCCTGGGAAATGTCATAAGGAGGTTAAAATTTTGAAAAATTTACATGGAAATATTTTGACTGGACAACGTATTTTCACCAAAGGGGGCACATAATGGATTTTGAAGGTTGAAGTTTTTTTGTCTTTGAATTGGCTCAAACTTATTTGTGAGAGTAATTAGTCAATGGAAAACCAGAGTATTACTTTTTTGGAAACGATGAACAAGGACATCTTTTTTCTGGACAATGTTTTTTTACTAAAGAGAGGAATGACATTCCTGCCCAACAACAAAAAAGATTGAGATAAATGAAATATCATTGCAAAGCTTACAACACGGGGAATAACATAAAGTGTTGAAAATTGGAAAAATGTTACATGGATATTTTTAGACTTGCCAACGTATTTTCACAAAAGGAGGGAATTAGTCAATGAAAAGCCCGAATATTGTTGTTTTTTTTCTGAAAAGATGAACAAGGACATCATTATACTGGACAACGTTTTTTCATTAAAGAGAGGAATGACATTCCTCTCCAACCACAAAAAAGATTGGGATAAATAAAATATCATTGCAAAGCTTACAATACGGCAGACTTGTGCACTGCCCTCCGGGGTTTTATTGGGGGGGGGGCAATTTCAAAACGGGGGGGGGGGCAAGCAAGGGGAGAAGAAAAAAAAAGAGAAAAAAGAAGGGAAAAGGGAAAAAAGGGACAGAAAAAGCGAAAATAAGGTAAAAATAGGTCTAAAATGGCTTAAAATACATTGATATAGGCTAAAAACTGCAAAAAATTCGCGACGATGGTGTCATCATAGGTCAAAAATGGCGTCATAATTTCAGGGTACTTTTTCATTTTTTTGGCGCAAAGGGGGAGGGGGCGAATTCTTTAATAAAGCGGGGGGGGGGCATTTCCAGCCCGTGCACAGGTCAGTAATACGAGGAATATCATAAAGGGTTTGAAATTTCAAAAAATGTTGCATGGACATCTTTAGACTTGACAACGTAGTTTTACAAAAACGGGGACCTTATGGACTTTGGAAGTTAAAAAAGTTTTGTCTTTGAATTTGGAAAAAAATTGACACATTTATAAACAACTTTTTTATGGACAATTTTTTGCCGCAATTGGAGTTTCCAATTTTCAAGATTTTAGGTTTAATATCACATTTAAAATAAAACATCATAATCATCTCTTACAAAAAAAAAACACACATAGCTTTAAAACATGGACGGACATCTACAATGATGGACAAATTAATAGTTGTTCAGGTGGTAAAAATTTTAAAATTAATAGAAAAAAAAACAATCAAAAAAATTTAAAATAAAAAAATTATTAGTTTTACAGACCTGTGCACGGTCTGGAAATGCGCCCCCCGTTTTATTGGAGGATTACCCCCCTCCCGCCAAAAACTGAAAAAGTACCCTAAACATATGGCGCCATTTTTGACCTATAATGACGCCATCATCTCGAATTCTTTGCAGTTTTTAGCCTATTTCGATGCATTTTAAGCCATTTTAGACCTATTTTTACCTTATTTTCGCCTTTTTTTGCCGCTTTCCCCCCTTTTCCTTTTTTTTCTCTCTCTCTCTCAAAAAAGTTGCCCCCCCCGTTTTGGAATTGCTCCCCCAATAAAACCCCCAAGGGGGCAGTGTACAGGACTGGTTTTATATGCAGACCTGTGCACTGCCTCCCTGGGATTTTATTGAGGGGGCAATTCCAAAACGGGGGGGGGCAACTTTTTTAAAACGTGGGGGGCAAGCAGAGGGGAGAGGAAAAAAGAGGGAAAAGGGAAAAAAAGGACAAAAAAAGCGAAAAAAAGGTATAAATATGTCTAAATGGCTTAAAATACATTGAAATAAGCTAAAAACTGCAAAAAGTTCGCGATGGCGTCATAATTTTTGGGTACTTTTCCTTTTTTTAGCGGGGGGGGGGAGCAATAAAACGGTGGGGGGGGGGCAAATCCTGCAATAAAGCGGGGGGCATTTGCAGACCGTGCACAGGTCTGTAATATGGGTATCATAATTAGATATTTTTTTTTTAAATAAACAATATAGATCTTGAAAGAAAAAAACAGAGAAAATTGTTTGTCAGCCGTATGGCTGACACGGGCCACTTGTGGTTTAAAAAAGTACTTGTTTAAATCAAAACATCTGATTCTCTCCCTTTAGAAAAAAAATCGGCAAATCTAAATCGGATTAGGTTTTTGACAAAAAAGCATTCTGATAATGAGTTTTCTGCCCATTAATTAAACCTAATTCATTAAAAAAATAAACAAACATTTTACCTTTTTCTTGGCGAGAGACTTTGTTTCATCGGATGCCAGGTTGTTTAATGTCTTACTGCCCTTAATAAATAAAATATCGTATAGTCATTAGTGTTATTTATAAAAAACTATTACAAAAATAAACGTAAATCTTTTAAAAACATTAGCGACTTTTAGGGCAACGTTCTCCAACAGTGTCGTAAATTTATATTAGCGTAAGTTGGACGTATATCTCATGCTGCATGACTTGTTTAACAACATTTTATACATTTTGATGCCAGATTGTTTAAGTCAGAGGAAAGCGAAACGGTAAAAAAGATAATAATGTGCGAATGAAGTTGACGTTTTGCATTTTTTTTGGAAAATCACTCAATTCTTGTGGCGCACGAAAAATCACTCAATTCTTTTGTTTGTATCGCTTTGCGATTTGACTGTACAAACTAAACTTTTGAAGTTTTTACGAAGGAGAAGTGCGACTGTTTAATACTCGGATGCAAAATGTGTGATCTTTTTCCAAAAACCGCATCTTTTGCTATATCACAGTACTGCGTATGACAATTTTTATGTAATACATTAAATTAATTAAAAAGGCTCCATTTATAGTAATACTGTTTGTTATATTTTAATTCCATAGGGAATCTTTTCAATGTTTAGAAGTTTCATCCAGTGTTACCTTTTGGAATTCCCCTTTACGGACTTCTCGGATCCATTTAAGCTCTGCGTGTGGAGCGAGGAAGCTTTGTAGATCACGATCGTTATTTTCATTCTCATCAGCCAACGTCTGGTTCAGCAAGCGACCCGCTTTTCCTAAAAAGAAAAATAATTTTCAATATTTTAATTTCGAAATTGAACTGAAACTGAACCCCCGGGTTTTTTTTTGGGAGGTGGCAATTCCAAAATGGGAGGCGGCACGGGGGCAATTTTTTTGAAACGGGAAGGCAATAAAACAGCGGAGGGGCAAGCACGAGAGAAAGAGAAAAAAAGGAGAAAAAAAGAGAAGAAAGTAAAAAAAAAGGAGAAAAGGCGAATTTAAGTAAAAATAGGTCTAAATGACTTAAAAAATATTGGAATAAGTTAAAAAATGCAAAAATTTTGCGATGGCGTCATAAATAGATAAAAAATGGCGCCATAATTTTTTGGTACTTTATCATTTTTGGGCAGGGGGGGGGCAAAAAAACAAGGGGGCACAGCCACTAATATTCCGGGGGGCATTTCCAGACCGTGCACAAGTTTGTAGTTTTAATAAAAAAACTGATAACGAATCTAGCTCAGTAATAAATTGGTCTTATTTTTATTCCATATACATGACTACCATACATGGGCACGGGGGGGAGGGGGTTGGGGGGTTAATCCCCCCAAATTCTGAGAAAGGGGGTTTAACCCCCCCACTCAGAAGTGGGGGGGAGAAAAGGTTAACCCCCCAATTTTGGAAAAATATAGAAAAAAATGTCTTTAAAATGACTTCTAACTGCCTCCAAACTTAAGTTTTGAGGTCAAAATGAATGTTTTAAGCAATAAAAAGCTCAAAAATGCAGTAAAAAAGGCTTTTTGACCTAAAATTAGCGTTTTTTACCTAGTTTTCCTTCAAAATCGAAAAACGATATGGGTAAAATGCACTCCAGAAAAAAAAACGGTATGAGTATTTTGCGTTTCTCGGATTTTAACTTCCCTCCCTAATTTGGGGTTTAACCCCCCCCCCACTCCGGACCAACTTGCCCATGTATGATGAATACCGTACATTTATTTTAACAAAATAGAATTTTACTATTATTAATCTTTGTAAAATGTTACTGTGTTAATGTTTGTATTGAAATGTAAAATCCAATTTTATTCTCATTATAATTTTAAAAAATATCAAACAACCAACAGTTAGAAGTGCGGTGCAGAGTCAAACTTTTTGTCTTCGATTTTGATAATTTTTTTGTAAAAATCTTACCCTTGCCCCTAATAGCCCACAAAAATTTTCATCAAAATATCTCCAGTGGTTCAGGAGATAATGACCCCAAAAGATGGCAATTTATTTTGACAATTCTGCACTTGATGAGTATAAAAATGAGTATAAAAGTTACAAAATATGCACCCAAAGAAAGCGGGTACTTTTTATTTTAATTTGATACCTTTTAATTTAATTTGATTTCAGAATGGCACAGTATTTTTCGATATATTGCATTTTCGCACAAAAAACCCTGAATTGTTTCGTTCAAAAACCAAACGACGATAGTGATTTGATTAAGTTTGTCCAACAATTTTGCTCACACTTCGTATATTTAGCGAAAAAATCTCGGGTTTTTTATACGGGAAACGCAATAATTTTGAAAAATACTGCTCCGATCTTAACAATTTAGGCATCAAATTAAAGTAGAAAATAGCCACTTTTTTGGAGTGTATTGTAACTTAAATTTTTAAACACATTGAATAATCTTTCAAGTACGGAATTGTCAAAAAAAAAAAAAATTTGGCAGGTCATATCTTCTAAACCACTAAAAATATTTTGATGAAAACATTTTGTGGGCTATTGGGGCAGGGGTAAGGTTTTCATTAAAATTATCAAAATCGAAGACAAAAAGTTTGACTCCGAACCGCACCTCTAAACAACAATATTCTTCATAATCCAGCTTTTAAAAATTTACCGCAGTTAACCGTAGAGGGTAGCTTTTTCCTAAATTAGAAACAGGCACTAACACAAAAATAATTATTATCTATATCCATTTTTGAAATTATACGCGCTGAAATTTGTGGTTACAATAAATTTCGAGGTGACTCAACTCAAATGATTTCTTGAACTTATTCGAGTAAAAAAGTGGAACATTTCAGTTTTTTACTATCATTTTATAAAATGAAAAGCAAAATTATTTGCTAAACATTAACTTCAATTTATAAATTGCTAAATAAGTTAGTTTTGCTATAACGTTTTCTTAACTAAAATATTCATGTACTTCTTGAAGAAATAAACCATACCTTTGTCCAAATACCACTTGTAGAGATAGTCCGCGAAACCTTCTTCCGAAAACTCCACTTTCCAGTCGGCTAGTAAGTTTTCTCGCTCCTGTTCATCGGGATGGGACTCTGCGATTTGGATTAGACATGAGAAGTCTCGGTATTTCTTAGCCAGCTCCAGCGCCCTCTTACTTTCACCCACCTAAAACATTTTTTATGCAAAAAACTGACTAAAAATTAAACCTAGTTATCTTTGTCTTAACATTTAATATGTTATAATACAATGGATAGCAATCAATAGAATTATTTTTATCGTCACTAACAAAAATTTTTTTTAACAAACAGGAAATTTATTGATTTTTCCTGTATAGGAGGTACAAAATATAGATTTTTAAATCCACACTTTCTAGTTCTACAATTAAACACTAAAAATATTATACCTCGATTAGACCTTCAATAATATTTTTCCGTTGTTTTTCAAACTGGACTTTAGCGCTTTGTCCTTCGCTTGACTGAGCCACGGCTCGGCTATAGTTACGAGATTCTCCAAGCATGAAATCCGCCAAATCCACAGCCTGAAATGGATCAATATAAAGTTTTATATAGAATATTATATTAACTTGCATTAACCCAAAACCTGGAATGGAATATAAGAAAAAGAAAACATTATAATTTTCAATCAAATAAAATAAACATGGATGAAGAAGCAGAGTTGCTTAATTACAACTAAGTATTTTACATATTCGTTTATTTTGATAGATATAATTTTAAAAATTTCTATTATTTTTTTTTGACTTAAATATTTTTTTTTAATTTCAAAGTTTGGTTAATTGTGAAAATTGTTTTTCATTAAATTAAACTTTAAATCATAAACATAAGTGGGGGGTTGACAGTTAGACAGTATTTATACCCCTTTACAAAAAAAATTCGAAACAGTCAATCTTCTCCTAAAATTTGGGGAATGTCTCTTTCGGAAATTTTCGGTTTGTCACCTCCCCAATTTTAGGAGGATAGACGTGGACGGTATACTACCAAAAATCTGGAATGCTACCCACCTATGGAACAAAAAATAATTTTTAATATTTCAGATACCTAGTAAATTTTAATCGCAAAATTTTGATTTCCGACTTTAACCTATGTTTAATGTTACACCAGTAAAAAATTTCCAATTTTTAAAGAGTACAGTACATGTACAAATTAGAGGAAAACTTTCACTTGGTGTTTTTACTGCCATGAGGTGATTAAATTTTAAATATATACGTTTAAAATTAAAAGTTTCCTTTAAAAAATACCGCAATTTTTAGTACTTTCATATTTGAAATTCTAAAAATTAATAGAAGACAGCTCCTTTTTTTAAACTCAATGGCTTCGATTTTTAGTGCATTGACACTAAAAATCTAAAAAAAATCCCTGGAGTACGGGTGCTTTTGTAAAAACCCAATATGTCTTCCACCTGTTGCGCCAGTTGTCCCCTGTGCCTGGCGCTGGCCGCATCGTGCAGTCGCTTCCTTGTCAGCTGCAATTGGGCTCCCAGTCCAGCCCACAGCGGTCCCCCGCACGTCCAGCGGCGGAAAGGGGCGCCCGCGTCCGACTCCGTCCCGCGGTGCGCCGCCGCTTCGCGCCGTCTCCTTACTGCCCCGCAGCAAGCCAGGAAGAGTTCGTTAGCGTCCAGGGTGAAGCCGACCCGCTCCGAGGACTCCTCGGCCACGGCCAGGGCCGCCGTCTCTGCTCGCGCCAAGGCCGGAAGGATATCATCGATTTCCGAAACCTAAACGTAGTAAAATTACGTTTAACAGGAAGAATACAGAGCAATGAAACACATCACATTCCACAACAAAGTACATCCAACTTAATGCTAGAATACAAAATTTTTCTAAAACAATTAGTAAAACAGAATATAAAAAGCTTTGATTTTGAAGTTTTTTTACATTAAAAACGAACTTTTGACATACCCGCCTGAAAAACAAATCAGCATTAGTAAGACCCTGCGCTGGTGGTTCTTCCTTTCTTTCCGATACTACTATATCGATCGCTTCTTTTAATAATTCCACATTTCTAAATAAAATTATTATTTTCAATTACCAAGATTTCAGTACTTTGGGGGCATTAGCCTGGTACGCAGATGGTCGGTAAAGGAGGGTGGGTAGGATAAAAAAAAACATTGGTTAGGGACTTAGGGGGAGGGTGACCTGATGAAGGGTTTTAGGTGGAGGGAAATCAAAAATGGGTTTTGGGGGAAGGCTTAGCTTTCCAATGATGGTTTTGGGTGGAGGGGAGAAGGCCATACGGCACTCTTAAGTGGCTAGGTGATCTATGCTAGCTTATTTTTTACCCCGTCCACTGTTTGTAAAAATCTCTTTTAAACTCACTTGTCTTGACTAGAAGAATGTAGAGCTATTGCAAATTGTAATTTTTCCAAATGCTCTTCCACTATGAGGCGAGCGGTTGGATAAAGCCTTCCTGGTGTGCTTTCGTAACTTCCCAGCTATAAAACCATAACCAAGTTATTAATAAAATTAACAAAACACGACAAGCAGTCAATCAATGCAATGTCAAAACTGGGTTGTGCTTGTTCATAGGTGAGTCAGTAAACCTGCTGACCCTATATTTTTTTTAAAAAACCCGCAAAATTCTTAAAAAATTTTGTCCAGAGGAGACACATATAAATTTTGA
Organism: Microlaimidae sp. YZB2_3; assembly: GCA_030248175.1. NCBI lineage: Eukaryota > Metazoa > Nematoda > Chromadorea > Desmodorida > Microlaimidae > Microlaimidae sp. YZB2_3. The sequence goes on along the minus strand of JASAMX010018467.1, from coordinate 2,971 downwards.
ATTTATAACAAAACTTTTTTTCCTATTTTTAAAACATGTCATAAGTCAACTTGACCTTTCGCATTAATAACTAACGAACAAAGTATTTTGCACTTTTAGATTTAATGGTAAAATGTTTCTTCCATACAATTGTGAGCTAGCATAAAGGTATTCTCTTCTCCTAAAACTTTTTTTTCCGGAGGAGACTTTAAAAACATTTTACAGTTACTTAATATTATTTTTTGTTCATTTTATTTTTGCATGTATACTATAATTATTATAAAAAGCACAAAAACAAAGCTAATAATGGGTAGTGTGGATCGCAATCTTTTTGCATTAATTATTTTAAATTTTCTTTGCGAATATTATAACATTTTTTTGTGCGGCATATTTTTTGTATATTGTAACGTCCCGTGTAGCTGTTACTTGTTATGTTATATCTCTCTTGTAAAGTTCGGGTGCTGTTAGACGTTACACAAAGTTAAACTTTTGCTGTATGTTACTGATGTCAGTTGTGCTGTGCGTATGACAAGAGTATAGCAAAACTGTTTTATGTACACGAAATATGCCCACTAGGCCCCAGTGGGAGCACCACCTTGTTTGCTTCTTATTTAAAGTTCCCAAGCTCGACTTTCTTAACTTCTATTATCTCTGTCTGACCGGCAGAGATAGTATCGTTTTCAACGGGTATCTTCTTCCACTAAGCTCGGAGTCGACAATAGAGTAACAATTTTATATCGAGAAATTATAAATTTATGCCCCCAAGAACCGATCTCGAGCTTTTATAGCCCACTCGTCAGCCCACGTTCCCCGGGGACTTGGCGGGGACTTTACATTCCTCGCCAGTCACCGGGCACCGCACCGAGATTGACAAGCGGGCTGGATGCAACACCGAAACTATTTCTTCCGGGTATAAAAAAACTAAGTTTTTATGAATGTGATTAAAATTTATTTAAAAATATATTAAAAACTTATATTTATTTTATATTTTTGTATACTAAAATATTCTCGCTCCATCTACTGATATAAAATAGAAGTTGTTCTTCATTATCATCTTAAACAATATTAAAACCAACAACTCACTACAAACATTGGCCAATGCATCATGATGTGACTGAAAACAAGCTTGTTAAAGGATTAAAGGAAAAGGTATGTTGTGATTGTTATTCTTGCAAACCCTAAAGTAAATTCAATAGAACTTACTTTATCCCACAGTGCAAAGGTGTTTCTGAGAAATGTTCGGACTAATTCAAGGGTTGTTTTTTTATCCTCTAACTGATAAACTAATATCAAAGACTTTCCTCTTGTGAGACTATCTAAAATCCAAATACATACAAAATCTAAAAATATGGTTAGGTTTACATATCTTATATTCTGATTTTAAAAAAATTACACCTACAAAAAAATTTTATACCATAAAATAAATTTGTCCTGGGACCTAGTATTACCCCAAGTCACAGTCAATTATTTCAAGTATTATTCTGTGTTTACTCACAAAAAACCACTCTTTTACCGGATTTGGAGGCCGATTTCGCCCAGCGGGGGTCGTTGGCGGGTTGATCGTCCACGATGTTAAAACTAAGTTCCGCCACCAATTCCGACAGATTGGCACCTTCTTTTTCACTACGCTCCGCCTCCAGCAACTCCGCCACGATCTCTTGACACTCGAACTGCAAAAAAAAATAACCCGACAATCAAAGCAAATAACAATGTAAAATCAATATAATAGGAGATGAAATAAAACAAAATTTTTCATATACTATTTTTACAGATGTCTTTTACCTGTTCTGTGCCAGACTCCTATTTACTTCCTATTTAACTTTTTTGTTTAATAACTTTAAGCTTTTTTGCTTTCCTATTAAACACTAATATACTATTATCCCCAACACACTACTTTCCCTAAATGGTATTTAAACTAGTGATAAAGTACATGTCAGCAAGCCCACTTTTGATTTTACCGATTAAAAGATGTCGAATTGGCTCACCATTTGCTGACGTGCGAAAGCGATAAAAGCCGCTCTAAATCGCGCAGTGTAGTCAACACGACGTTCTTCGGGTATATCTTTTTGTGTTTTTCGCTTCTGTGAAATAGATCTAACAAAACTGCCATCGGCTACCGACGCGTCCAAGCCTCTGAAATTATTTTAATTATATTAATTTCTATTATATTTAAATATTATTAATGTTATAATCATACATGGTCACAGGGGAGTTAACTTAACCCCTCTCCTTTTTATTATTTTTGTTTTTCTGACTAATTTTTTTAGTTTTAAAAGCAAGGTATACGTATAAGCCACGATGGCCCTGTTTAAAATATGCAGCTAAAAGTATTTAAGTGTTTAATAAGTAAAATACGTTTCTTTTTTATAAAGTTCTTTTTTTGGTTTGTCCTGTTATTTCGGAAAATAATCTCTTCTTAAAATGTAATTCCTTCTTTTAAATGTTACTATTGAAGCACCGGTTAAGGCTTACTAAGTCTCTATACTATATTCTAAGACCGCACAGGCCAGTTTATCTATGCTCGTACCACTCTAAACACTATTCATGAACTCACATCTATGATAGTACTACTAGTAAATAGGGGAACAAACTAAACATCCCCTTGTCATGCTAGCATTGGATGGAAATTGTTGATTTTATCTAAGCGAGTCCCTTTTAAAAAACCTACAGCTACTATCTCTTGCAGGTTTTTCTATTTTGATACCTTACTCTTCTTAAATTCTTAAAATTTGAATTTCTAAATTGGCAGTAAAGGGGAAGGTGGTCTATGGAACCCTACGAGCGCAAAAGCTGACGAAGCATTTAAGTAAAGGTTGAGGTAAAACACTCTAGCGGTAAAGGTTGCCATTGATGTTGGACGAAGAGTCTTTACCCTTGGAGGTGAAATTCTTTCGCTCCCCCCTGAATGGTCTTCACGCCTGCCCTTTTGGGAACTAAGTTTCAAGCTATGCAACAACAACAAAAACAAGCATTTAAGTATTTGAGGTATATG
>JASAMX010018466.1:0-17561 GCA_030248175.1 Microlaimidae sp. YZB2_3 | reverse complement strand
TGGATCCAAGAACCTTCAGTATATGCAAGACGTGAGTTCTGCCGCTGCGCTACAAGCTCGGTGACTATCTAATTATTTATGATATTCAAGCAAGAATGGGGCGCAGATCTAGAGAGCTGTGGGAGTTGTTCCGAAGCTCCAAAAAACGAAGCTCCAGTGGATATCAGTATAAAAAATTAAAAAGTTTTAAGTACGTCATTGAAAAGACGTAAAAATTTTGTTTGTTTTTTTATTTGTTGCGTTGATCACGCGCGATAACATTTTATTGTTGCTATAGAAATATACGAAATAATAAACTTTTAATTATTATCTAAAAATATATATCTACAAACTCTCAATTATAGATAATGTCTGCAACAGTAATAATATTTTTACATAATTTTAAAATAAAGCACGGGGAAATGCGCGCTCCCTGGGTATTGAATACATAATGATTTGGCATGTAATTTTATTACAAAAATAAATTTATTAACAATATATTATCTAAAAATATCATATTTTGCTTACCAATAGCTGGCCGTAAATATTATGTATTGTAAGAGTCCCAACGGCTCCCTTAGTACTACGGTAGTTAACCGTTCACTGCCGTTTTCCCCGTGACACACGTAATGCAATTTTCGACATGGACTATATCCCCTCTACTTGTAATTTAAATTATATATCGGCAACTCCCATTTAGAGGTGCCTATATTACATGGAGGAAAAATGGTACAGCTTACGGGTGGACCAAGGAGGGCTACAAAGAAAAAGGTATGAGGGCTATTGTAACTATTTTAGTATTTTAGGAATCAATGGAAATGGGATTTGGCATGGATACTAATACTTGGAAGAAAGCTGGAACCAGACCCTATTGCATGCTTACTTACTACGATTTTATAGGTGATAATACTTTTAGCAATGATATTATTTGCAAAAGGTTCTGTTCCACAAAGGTAAGTCGAAGTTCACAAAGGAAGTACAGATTCGGCTGGAACCAATAACAATCAGATTAATACTTTAGTAGTGGGTACATATCGGAAATAATCATAACATACCTTTTTCACAAGATGCTTTACCGAGATTGGGGTCTTTAATCATATTATGCTGCACTGGCCCCTATTAGTAATGAGTGCTAGTATTGTGCAAAATGATATGAACAGCAATTCCATTTTATGGGAAGATTGGGATATCTCTACAGACAAACAAACAAAATAAAGCACAAAACATAAATTTAGATTTTTGTACTGTTTTACCATCGTTGCCAATCCTTCTTATGGTTTTTTTTATATGGAGTTTTTGGCCGGACTAATTGATAGAAAAAATGAGTGACAAGATTTTGTGTCAGGTTTCCCAGTTCTTGAATTAAATATTTCCGTAGATTAGACATATTCATTCATTCATATTTATCTTATGCGTATGCGTCGTGCAAACATATGACTTAATTTAACTATTTGGAATACGGGAGTCATTACTAAAACTAATGTTGAAGTACTTTAGTACTAAAAGGTTTTTTGAATTAGTACTCAAAGCAAAGGCGCGGCTAAACTAAAATTAGCTGGCAAAAGCTCGGCAAAAGGTGTAGACCCGGCAAAACGTTAGCTTTTGTCAAGAAAATGACAAATCACCAAAAAATCATAAATGTTCTCAGTAAACCAAAAATATGATTATTTAATGAGATTTATATCAGTGAAAGGGGGAGGTAGGTTGAAGTCTACCCTTCCCTTCTTAACCTCAAAATTTTGAACTCCCTTCTAGACAAAAATCGAGTTCTCCTCAAAACATTTTCAAATTTTTAACCCTTTCAGAAATATCAATCTGACACCTCAAAAGTGTTTATTTTAAAAACCCGACCCACCACCATGGCCTTCTTGCAGATTTTAAAATTTTTCATTCAGGGGTCGATATTTCACCTATTCAGATTTCTGCATCTGATTCAGATTCAGACTCTGGAATACCTTTTATGTCTTTAATCTTTCTGAAATCTGAATTCAGATTCAGAAAAAAAAGGTTTCAGATTTCTAAACCAAAAACGCTTGTTTTGTAGTTTACTTTTCAGACGTCAGTTTTCAAAATACAAAATTCTGATACTTCAATTAAAACTTTGAGAAATCTGAAGAGGTGAAATATCGGCCCCAGGTGTACCCCTTAAAAAACCGGCGAGTACAGAATAGTGTTGTAAAAAGTATTGATTTTGGATTATTTCAAGTAAAAGTAAAAGTAATTTGAAAAATTTTAATTTAAGTAAAGTAAGAGTAAAAGTAATTTGTAATTTTTTAATTTAAGTAAAGTAAAAGTAAAAGTAATTTTCAAAATTTTATTTAAGTAAAGTAAAAGTAAAAGTAAGACCTATTTTTTAAAGTAAAAGTAAGAGTAAAAGTATAATAAAAGTAATTTTGAACGGAGCAAAACACCGGTTTTTGGAGCTCCAACGCTCTGTTCCAAAGTTTTTTTGCTAATTTTATGTATAAATTATCATTTTAATAAGTTTTTAGTCAAAATAAATGGTTTTAGCGTGTTAGTGGCTTAAAAAATGTTCTCTTGCCATTTACTTTACAAAAAGCCCATGGGGAATTTACCCTTTCAAATTACTTAAATTTTACTTAAATTATACTTAAATTAATTTAAGTATTTGCAGAGGAAAATCCGAGTAAGAGTAAAAGTAAAAGTATTTGAAATTTCAAAAGAAGTCGAGTAAGAGTAAAAGTAAAAGTAATTGAAATTTCAAAAGTCGAGTAAAAGTAAAAGTAAAGGTAATCCAAAATCCGTTACTTTTATTACTTTAAGTAAAAGTAAAAGTAACTTTTTACAACACTAGTACAGAAGGACTTCCTAGGACCTCCCTCCTAGAATTAAAGATGAAATTTACCCCCGGTAACCAACTGCCCGCACCCCCCCCCCCCCCCATGGGCTGCTAAAACTATTCTCACTTGGAATTGAGTATGCCCTTTTTACTTTAAAAATAACATAACGTGAGTTATTTGAACAATATATTACTAATTAAAACGATTAAAAAGACTTTTGTTTTTAAGGTTCTGTGAGTATGGGGTTTTACTTTTTTGTTTTTTTTTTTAAATTTTTGTAAAGCATTAAAAATGTCTAAATTTTTTTCTTTTTTAACTATAGTTTTTAAAATTTTTAACTGCTTAGTATTAAAATAATATCATTTTTACTATTTCATATGAGCATTTTGTAAAGTTTATTATGCAGTAATAAAAATGTTGGTTAATGTTTTGTTGCTTTAGATATTCATTCCAGAAAAATATTCTTGATGCTTCCGTTTTTGATGACTATTTACATTTAAAGTTAAAGCGGCAGTACAAAGAGACACTTTAAACCTGTAAAATTAACCCTAAAAATAATATTTTTAAGAAAAAAAACGAAAATCCGATGCAATAAACGTGAAAAACGTCTTTAATGTTGAGTTGTTTACTGTAAAGAAAACACAGTAATGCTATAAGAATTACCTCAAAAACGGGAAATAAATTTACAAACATGTCTTTATTTGTCAGTTGGTAAAAGCTATGGCTAAAATGCTTTAGTACTAAAGGTAAACCCAACGTGGCTGCAACGGTTGTACGTTGGATTTAAAGATGCCTTCCATGAAGTAACCACTCAAATCAAAAGAATCTGACGTCACTTTATCAAACAAATACTTCCTATTAAATCAAAACCAATTCGCTGATAAAGTGACGTCACATTGTCGCTATTTAATTGGTTACTTAATGGGGGACATTTTTTAATCCAACGAACAACTGTTGCAGCCACGTTGGGTTTACCTTTAAACCTTTTTATAAGAGTAGTATTAAAGCTAAGGCTAAACGACTTTTGGATCTTTAGTACTAAAGCTTAGGCGCGGCTGAAGTAAAATTTCCCGGCAATGCGCACCCGTACTTTGGAATTATGTTCTCCAGATCGGTCAAACGCCTTAGCGGAACTCTGGAGCCTACCTCCGTTTTTGGGGCTACAAGCAACCCCGGAGCTCCGCCCCTATGGTATTAATTTTATAAATAATTAAGAAGTAATACCAAAGATTAGTTGGTTAAACATTTTTTGTAAGCTATATTTATCCAAAATTTTTTTAAAACAATATAAATTAATTTTAAAATGCGGATAGAAAAACTCAATACGTATTTGAAGCTTAAATAGACTTGAAATCGCACATTTAAAGAACTGTGTTCCGGAGCTCTTTTGGTTTAAATGGGCAGAGCTCTGTAGCATAATATTGGAGAGTGGGAATTAGTGATGTTACCTGCTCAGTGTCATGCTTAGGAACTCCGCCTCATAAATAAACGATTTTAAGGCTATTTCGTTTTGGAATTTACTTAAAGTTACTCCATGCTATATTTTTGAGACTATTTTTTAATAAGTTTTGAAAAAAATTTAAATTACAAAAAAAATTTGACAAAATAATGTTAATAGTCACTCTTTAATTATTCATGAAATTACTACAAAAATAATCCGGGGCTTGGAGGAAGACTTCTCGGGGTTGGTCCCGCAGCTTCTAAAAGCGTTTCTTCTTCCGCAGTTCCCCGGAGCTCCGAGCTCCGGGGAACATCACTAAGTCGTTACTATGACACAATGAGTCACAATGAAGTGAAAAATCGACGTGAACTATACTGACTCATTTTGTGAACATTTTGTGTGTGAATAGATATAAAAAGAGTCACAGCTACGAGTATTTTACGACGCTTCTGACTCATTGTGTCAGAGTAACCACGACTAGTAGTAACATCACTAGTTCTGAAGATAGGATCGAAGGCATCAGCTTAATCATGAGCGGCGCTGGTGGGCGTTCTCGTTCCGCTTCAAACGCGCTTTTTGCGCAGAGAGAGTGATGTAGCTACGGCGAAATGAGCCACAATGTGTGTATAAAATATATGTGACTGTGAATCATTTCAAATTTGAAACGACCTTTTTAAATACAGAATTAGTCACAGTCACTTTGTACTTTATAATGACTGTGGGCCGGAATATTGCCGTAGTAACGACGTAATTCCAAAGGGTTGATTATCTGAAAAAAAAAAACAGAAAAGTTGGCGACAACAAGTACGCAATGAATTTTGGCATCGTTTTAATCTGTTTTTCGTGATAGCTTTTTTGTATGTAAATTAAAAAAACAGTTTTCAATACTTTTTAAATTAATGATTAAAGCTAAGCAAAAGTGATCTAATTAAAAAAAATGATTTATCAAATATATATAACATAATATTAGGTTATATATTTTTGATTTTGTTGAAGGTGCGGCAGAGTCAACCTTTTTGTCCTCAATTTTAATAATTTTTTTGTGAAAACCTTACCCCTGCTTTCAATAGACCACAAAGATTTTTTCAACAAAATATCTTCATTCGTTAAGGAGTTATGACCCTCCGAAAATAGCCTTTTTCGACAATTCTGTACGTGAAAAATTGCTCAATGGGTATAACGATTTAAGTTACAAGTTATTTACTCACAGAAAACGGCTACTTTCCACTTTAATTTGATACCTTGATCGTTAAAATCCGTGCAGTATTTGCCAAGATATTACGTTTCTCGTACAAAAACCCTCGATTTTTTCGCCCAAAACACGAAATAAAGAAAAAAAGTTTGGACAAACTTCACAAAATCCCTACCGTCGTTTATTGCTTTTAACGAAAAAATCGTGAATTTTTTGTACGGAAAACGCAATATTTCGACAAATACCGCACAAATCTTAACAATCAAGGTATTAAATTAAAGTAGAAAGTAGCCGCTTTCTTTGAGTGTATAATTTGTAACGTAAATCGTTATACCCATTGAGGAATCTTTCATCTTCACGAACAGAATTGTCGAAAACCGCCATTTTTGGGGGGTCATAACTCCTGAACCACAGGAGATATTTTGTTGAAAAAAATTTTGTGGGCTATTGGGGGCAAGGGTAAGGTTTACATAAACTACTATCAAAATCGAAGACAAAAAGTTTGATTCCGCAACGCACTTTTAAGAGCGCACGGTGAGACGCCTAAACCATAATTTTGTCCTGCATATAATTTAGGGTATTGCTAGACTAAAATTAATTCAAAAAACTAGGATTTATTTATCAAAATTTAGTAAAAAATATAATTTATTTATATGATTTATTTATATAATTTATTTATTTTAAACCAATTACAATCACAGATATAAAATACTCGTAAACAAACAGTACCATGCAAATTATAATACATTAAACACACGATTTAATTAATACAAATTTTTTTTTTTTAAATTTTATTGATTTCACACCATACTCTGCAAAAATGTCGCTCAGGGGTTAACGGCGGGGGTATTTTTTCAAACTGGGGATATGGAAATAAAAGAGTCGAAAAAAAGAGAGAAAAAAAACTAAAAAAAACGAAATTTAAATAAAAATGAGTTTAAAATTACTTAAAGTTTGTTAAAATAGGTTAAAAACTGCAAAAATTTCGCAAAAACGGGTCAAAAAGGCGTATAATTTTTTAGTATTTATTTATTTTTGAGTGGAAGAAAGCATTCCGCACCTTGCACAGGTCCGTAACTTTTTTTAAAATTTAGAATGTAATTAGTAAAATAATTTGATCCCTTAAGTTTCATTTATATTTCAATGCACATACATCTTTGTATACAAATAGACGTAAAGAGAAATCCATCGACAAACGGTTTACAAAAATGAAAATACAAAAAATAAGATTTTTTAAAAGCCCAAATAAAAAATTGTAAGCTTGCAATTTGGTAAAAAAGACTAATTTTTGATTAAAATTTTATAAATCACATATTTAATTTTGAAGTCAACTAAAATTAATTACGATAAGACATTTAAATTGACACAACTTAGGACGAATAAATTGACACAACTTAGGACGAAATAACCTTTTATGAAAAAAACTTTTCACGAAAATAACATTTTATTGAAAACTGCTTTGGAATTTTTTCAAAAAATAAAAATAAACTGAAGCGTTAATTCTTGGTTAAAGTAAAATTTATAAATCACATTATTTAATTTTAAATTCAGAATTAAAATGAATATAAGACATTCAAATTGAAACAACTTAAAAGACAAAAATATCCTTTTATCAAAAATTTTACTGCAAACTGTTTTGAATTTTTTCAAAAAACAAAAAAAACTAAAGCGCACTATGGAGAATCACGACAGTTAATTTAATGTATACAAAGGTCTCGAGAAGAATTGAAAATAATTTAAATAAGACCGAAAAAATGAGAAAGAAAAAAAATATTAAGCACAATCAGCTGTTTTCTAAAATAAAATATTTTATTTTTATGTTATTTTCTTGTATTATGATTGTTTTTTTTTGGCGCTAACCAAACGTCATATACAAATTATTTAGAATCTCCTCGAGACCTTTGTGTACATTAAATTAACTGTCGTGATTCTCCATAGCGATTTAAGTGAACATATATCTCTTTAACAAAACTGTGGATTTATAGAATAATAATGTAACAATGTATAGATTAGAATAATTTTATAATGATGTAAAGTGTGCGTGATATGTGCACAGTACACAATTTCATACTGACTAATCCTGAAAATAAAATTTCCACGCTCAAAAGTAACAGTAATCATATAAGTCACCGGGTGTTAGCAGTATAATACAGTAACTAAAAACTGCAGTCACACAATCGATCGAAGTCACGTAAGGAAATATTTGCATCACGTAAGGAATAATTTGCATACGGTTTGGTTGAAAAGTGCGTTCGCAACTGTCGAAGAACCTTAATTTTTTTTTGTTGGAAATTCGGGAAAAAACTGCTGAACGTACTATTACTAAAATAAATATCATACGGAACGACCAATCAGCTGAGTGTCAACTATACTTATGCAAATTATTTCTTACGTGACTTTTGTCGATTACACAAATAGAAATTTGTTCCCTGTCACTAAAAAAAGTCTAAATAGAATCTCACTGAATCGTCCGGATTAGGGCGTTATAATCTCCGTGGAAAAAACTTTTCCCGGTCACAATTCCACGGAGAATTGTTCTTCGGCGAAACTCTCCTCTGAACGTTGGCTCCAGTCGGTGGTGAGAAGTTTCCCGTCGCCCCCGCTGGGCGGATCCGGGGGCCAGGTGTTTTTCCGCACTCCGCACAGGAACGCCTCCCGCATTTCGGAAATGACGAACATGAACAGCTTGTTCCAGCAGATGTACTGTTTGCTGTTCATAGAGTCGGAGCCTGTCATAGTTTCCAGCAACAGAACTTTGAACAGCAGCCAGTTTTCGGCGGAAAAATTCATGGACTTCACCCGACAGTGGCGCAAACCGACTCTAAATAGCGGGAACTGAAAATAAATATAATACTACGTTACTCCGGAGCTCCGCTTTTCAATTTAAGCGTTATTATTTACGAAACCAGCTCCACGTGATTGATATTGCTTTGTTACATTTATTTTTTCGTTTTGTAACACTGATTTATTAAGGACTACATAGAAATCTTTTTCGAAATTAACTATATTTTGTTAGCGTGAAAGAGAAGGGAGAGGCTTTGCGACTAACGTTTTTTTTGTCTTATACTGTAAAATTTACGGTAACTAACTTAAATTCGGCCAAGCCATAATTTCGGCTTCTGGCTGTTATTTTTGTTATGTGCATAGTTATGAAATAAACTGCGTATGCCTAGAAGATAGATATATGGCAAGACATATATCTATATTCAGTCATACGCAGTTGATTTTCTAATTTTAAGCATGGCAAAAATAACAAACGGTGTCCAAAATTAAGGCCTGTTCGACTTTAAGTCGGTTACCCTACATATAATTATTTAAATATTAGTAAACAAAAGTGCGCAGAGCCATTTGAGAGTCTTTTAAATTTAGGGTGTTTTATTCTAAAATTTCTTTATTTGCTGAAGGCGAAATAAAAATTGTAAATGCTGGGAAGGAATTGGGTCAGTAGTGCCAACAGAAAATTTGATTTATAAAATTATAATATTGTGTAGCTAAAATTCTTAAACACAGATATAAATGTTGTCACTTAAGCATTCTATCAAGGAGATATAACACTTTTTAAGAACATATTAAAAATAATTTTAGAACAGGCCAAAATAAAAATAAACATATCTTATATTAGAATAAAACATTGAACCAATTTTTCGTCTTAATTGTGGGAAGTGTATAATTTTAGACATGTTTATTAACAAAATACTAGACAAAAAACTTCTGTTCCAATAACCATCTCAGAGTTAATCGTACTATAGGGACATACGCAATTTCGCTTGCTTGTTTGTTGTTACAAAACAAATTTGTATATTACAACAAAAAATGTGAATGTTCTGTCGCTTAGGGATGCATTGAGCACCAGATTTTAATTGTGAGCTGAACATTACTTAGTACTCACAATTAAATTAATTGTGAGCTTGAGCTTGAGTACTCACAATTAAATATAAGTGAGTACCAATTGGTATTGAGCATTTGTGAGTCTAGCCAATTTTCAGAATATACTTACATATAGCATAGATTTTAGGAGGATCGTAAGGCGTAAACACTCGTAAGAACAAAAAGGATTGATCGCAGTTCTTAGAAATGGGGGCTATGGGTGGATAGAGCCCCAAAGAGGTCAAAGAGCAGAACAGCAGTAATGAGTGGTCTTTGCAGGATGATTTGAGATGTGCTGCATACCCCTGTGGAATTTTTTTTAAAAATTTAATACTATAACCCTGTGAGGACGGGGTCCCTGAATTGGGAAAAACGGTTTTTAACCTGCCTCCTACCTGCCTCCTACCTGCCTCCATCGGAAATTTTGCTGCCTCCTATACTTGCCTCCTAACATGTATATGCTTTAACATAGGAAGCAGGGTCATCTGCCTCCTACCTACCTCCGAGGTAGTTTTACCTGCCTCCTACCTGCCTTCGACGGAAATTTTGCTGCCTCTTACCTGCCTCCTACATTCATCCGAGGCAGTTTTAGCTGCCTCCGACCAACCAAACATATAAGTTTTAAATATCAAATACATATATATGAAGAATTCGACAATTCTTTTGATTTGTTGCTGCTTACTTCAAAACAGTTGATAATGCAAATCTAAAAAACGCGCAGCAGAATTAGATAGCAGCAGAGTGGTCTGTATAATTGCGTATTTTTTTGACAATAAATAAACGGTGCCAAAGAAGTAACAAACCAATAAAGGTATTTTCCAGACTTTAATTTCACTTTGTGGGATTAAATAATTAAAATATTTTTGTCCTAATTTTGACTAATTATGTAAAAAACCCGCCTTAACGACAATAAAATAATAAATAATGTTTTACTTCCTTATGACCGCAATGACGTCTAAAACTTCGTCTTCGCAACGGGACCCGGTGATCCCGTTTATAACAGTCTCTAGAAAAATGGAAAAAGCGACCGCGTGTTTCTGCAAATTCTCGTTAGCCAACAAATTCTTTTGAGAGTTGTCCACTCCGAAAACGACTTGGAGCTGAGGTTTCGCCGTAAGCAGCTTCACGAACAGCTGCTGAGAGAGTTGAAATTTACGCTCCTGAATCTGCTGCCACATTTTCCGGATGAGCTTAATATCGTCCGGATTTAAATTCAGAGACTTCCCGGACTCTGGACTGGAAATCCGCATCCCGTCCGGATTTTCCGTGATCGGATAGCCGAAGCAGTTCATTTTTCAGCGGCTGTTAACACTTTAGGAACAAAACCTTAAATAATAAAATAAAACCATTATCAAGCTAACATAACAGTAATCGTCTGCCTTAACATTAAGAAATTTTATATGAAAAAATTTTATTACAAAGTCATAAAAGTTATTAACACTGGTTAGCCTGGAACTGCATAGTAAATATAAAGCCTGACATATACATACCATTGGTTCACTATGCAACAATACCGTAAGTTTGCACATCTTACTATGCCAATTATCCTGTAAATTTAACTAATTAAATCAGATGGATACTTACAGAAAGAATATATAATACAAGAGAATTTCTGACTAAACATTTTTGACAAAAATTTTACTAGAAAAGTCGCACATAAGCAATTTTTCGCAAATTGTCTCGCAAAATCGGCCATTTTCAACTAATTTTCCCGTGCAGCAATTTTTAATGCAGTGTTATTTTTCTTGCGAATAAAATTGCGTCTTGTTTGCACTTAATGCTGCTTTTTTCGCACTGCAATTAATTTTGCACAACAAAAAAGACACTGCGTGCAAGTGCGACTTTTCTGCCAAATTTTGTTCGGAAATTTACATGTTCGGAAATGTACAGTTGAACATTCTCTTGTGTTATATATTCCTGCTTACAGTGATCAAAAACAGAGTCCAAACGGAACTTAATTCGAAATTAAAAAAAGAACTTCCCAGATACTGTCTTAATATTGTCTTTATAATTGTCTTAATACCCACCGCTATTTGTTTTATACCAATGCATTATATGACTTAAAGATATTGAAGTTTTAATTTGATAAACTCTAAATTGGGTTCTGACGACGGCCATATGTCCGTTTTTTTGCGTGGTTTTTTTTGTTGGGTTCTGTCTTTGGTTCTAGAACAGTTCAGGACTGATTTGCAGTCTCAAAATCAAAAAATAAATTAACCTCGTTGCTGGTCGTGTGTGTGGTGTTCGGGCTTTTATGATCATAAAAGGAATATTGATGTGTGTGTTTGTGTTTTTTTTTTTTGTCACTGAAGGACTCACAAATGCTTGGGACGTCGAAAGTTCGAAGTTCCTTAGATGTTGAAGTTTGATTGATGTTCGACGTTCTAAAAATATTTGTGGTTTGGTTCGGTTCGACTTGACTGTTACGTCGGTGCTGTTTGAGTTCTGTGAACTCCGCGTTAGAACTATCCGAACAGTTCTAAAACTGTATCGGATGGTTTCGGTCTGAGAGCAGGCCGGTTGATTTTTTTTATGATTCACTGAAGGACAAGGGAAAAAATAAACCGCTAACTATCGGTGCACTGAGAGCTATTTTTTTGACCGACGTGATTTTCAGAATAAAAAAATTGGCATGCATTGCAAATAGCTATGTTTAATTTGCACTTCCAGGGTGACATTACTTAAAATTCACAGGAAAATATTAGGTTAGCTTTAAAATTGTTTGCTTTTATTTATTATTAGATTTATTTGTTTTGATAAAATTTTCTATAAATAACTTCTGTTTTAATTAAATTAAAAAAAATTCAAATTTATTTTTTTGGGTTTTTAACAATGCAATGACAAAAAAAGAAATAAATATTTTTAAAAATAATTTATTAGCTTCATTGAAATAAATAAAAGTGTTTAGAAGACAACCTGTTTTTGCGCGTACCAAAGTCAATGCTTATAATATTTTATAAAATTTTTGATAGAAAAACAATCGTATTTTGTATTAAAACCAACTAATTTCAATGACAAAAAATCTTGAGTCAGAAAACACTATATTTTTAAATCTTTAAAGACTTAAAATCAACCCATCTCTTGTTTTAAATATCCTAACTACAAAACATGTATACGCGGTTAAAACGCGTACGTTTTTTTATCTTGTTGTCGTTTCCAACAATTAAATGCGTACGTGGTTTTTTCCTCCAAACAAATCTCATTTCTCGGCAATGACGACCACATTATTTTGTTTGAGGAAAAGGAAATAATTAATTAACAACAAAATTGTGTTTTCTGCTCAAGTAATAGCTTGTAACTAACAGATAATAAAGGAAACAAAAGGAAGTGGGTGGCGTCATTAAACTTTAATCACACCACACATACACATTAATATTTGAATGTTGCTATACTCTTGCTAATTTCCACAAAAATAGAAAAAAATTTATACAAAACTAATAATATTATTATCAAAAATAGTTATTTGACAATGCTTCATTGACTTGTTGTGCAGAACATTAACAGGTCGCGAATCTATTCGTTTATCTTTATAAATATGACAACTTCCTAAATTGAGATGTAACATGCATTGGTTTGCTTCAGTTAGGCCTAGGTCACATCGGACTGATAAGTGAAAGCGTTCACATCGCAACGACTGACAAACGACAATGTAACGGTGTGTAAGTCACCACGGTGTGAGCTAGCCCTGAGTAGTGTTGTAAAAAGTAATCATCTTCGATTATTTTAAGTAAAAGTAAAAGTAATTTGAAAAATTTTATTTTAAGTGAAGTAAGAGTAAAATTTATTTATGATTTTTTAATTCAAGTAAAGTAAAAATAAAAGTAACGGTCAAAATTTTATTTAAAGGTTATAAATTTTATTTTATAATTTTTATTTTATTTTTATTTTATGTGCAGAGTCAAACTTTTTGTCTTCAATTTTGATAATTTTTTGTAAAAACTCTACCTCTGCCCCCAATAACCCATAAAAATTTTTCAACAAAATATCTCCAGTGGTTCAGTAGTCATGACCCCCAAAAATGGCGTTTTTAGACAATTCTGTACGTAAAAGATTGGTCAATGGGTATAACGATTTACGTTACAAGTTATGTACTAAAAGTAAACGGCTACTTTTTACGTTAAATTGATATCTTAATCATTAAGATGGGTGCAGTATTTGTCGAAATATTGTGTTTCCCATACAATATTGTGTTTCCCGTAAAACCTGCGATTTTTTTTAAAAACACCAAACGACGGCAGCCTTTTTATGAAGTTTGCCCTCACTTCGTGTTTTTAGCGAAAAAAATCGAGGTTTTTTGTACGAGAAACGCAATATTTTGACAAATATTACACGAGTCTTAACGATCAAGTTATCAAATTTAAGTAAAAAGTAGCCGCTTTCTTTGAGTGCATAATTTGTAACTTAAATCATTTTACTCATTGAGCAATCTTTTACGTACAGAATTGTCTAAAAACGCCATTTTTGGGGAGTCATAACTCCTGAACCACTGGATATATTTTGTTGAAAAAAATTTTGTGGGCTATTGGGGGCAGGGGTAAGGTTTTCATAAAAAAAATATCAAAATCGAAAACAAAAAGTTTGACTCCGCACCGCACCTTTAAGTAAAGTAAAAGCAAAAGTAAGACCTATTTTTTTAAGTAAAAGTAACAGTATAAGTATAATAAAAGTAATTTTGAAACGGAGCAAAACACCGGTTTTTTGAGCTCCAGACCTTCGTTACAAAGTTTTTTTTGCTAATTTTATATATAATCTTTGATTTTAATAAGTTTTTTGGGTCAAAATAAATGGTTTTAGCGTGCTAGCGGCTTAAAAAAATTTCTTCTGCCACTTATTTGCCAACAACCCCATGGGGATTCTACTGATTAAAATTACTTAAATTTTACTTAAATTAATTTAGGTATTTGGGGGAAAAAAATCTGAGTAAGAGTAAAATAAAAATTAATTGAAATTTTAAAAGGCGAGTAAGAGTAAATGTAAAAATAATCCAAAATCCGTTACTTTTATTAGTTTAAGTAAAAGTAAAAGTAACTTTTTACTCACTAGCCCGTAGACCGTTTACTTAAAATGATTAATTTAATAAGGAATTGTTAAAATAGGTTATTTTATCTCAAATAGTAAACAGGTTTTGTTGAAAATTTTTATTTGTTTTGCTGAAAATATTCCATTAAATATTGCAACTCATTGAGAACATTCAGGTTTAATAAGCATATAAAAAACATTTTCCGATATTTAAAAACAAAGAAATACTTAGAACCGTTCGAGTCCACAGTAGAATCAACAACAGACTTACAGGCCACAAAACCGCTACACTCCGTGATAAAGTTTCTGTAATGTTATAAGGTGTTATAATCATGTTATAATAATGTTATAATAATAACGTGTTATAATCGTATCATAATTTAGTTGCGACAGAGAAGTTAATATTTACGAATAATAGCGCAAACTAATCAGCCAACAGAGGAATTGGCAGCGTGTCAAAAACTTGTTTCAGTTTTAATTTAATTTTAGAATTTACACAGATGTAAATTTCAATTAATGACTTCTCGCGCGCGTGTCTCAACTATTCCAGCTTCAGACGATCTGTTAGTAACTCATTCATTAACGCGAAAACGAGGTTGGAATTTATTATTATGAGTCATGTATGTTTCATATCCTTTAAAATTGAGCTTTACAAAAAAATCGTCTTGAAAACGGTGGAACATAAAAAACAATAGCATATGCGAAACTATTGGTTAATCTGTTTATATATAATGAACATTAACACCGAGTATTGAGAAAGCTTGCATATGAATGGTAAAAAGGTTTTAGTAGGACAAAATTCTCAAAAAATCTGACATGGCCAAATATACGAAGGACACTTGATAAAAAAATGTGAATAATACACCCAACTTCTAAACAAAAAAAAATACAAAATACAAGAGTTTATCCATATATGTTGTTATGTAAAAAATGCTTCCATCTGACAATGTAAACTGTAGTTACCTTGTATATGATGTTAATATTTATTTTAAATCGACATGTTTCCGCCTGATTAAACTACAGTTTATGTATGTGTAATTTTAAAAAGAAATAATAATTTCCTAAAGAAAAAAATATCGTAATTTCAACTATTTCGATGATCTATAATATTAAGTGTTAATGTTTTTTGCTGAAAATTTAAAAAAAAATTGCTTAAACGTACTCAAATAATAACCGCAATTCATTGAGGTCAGCTAGGTTCAATTTGCCTTATAAGTTAGTTGATTTTTAAAATTCTATTTCTATTCATAAAATTTTTTGTAGTACTTTCATAAAATAATCTTTGATTTTGATGAATTTATTGCTGCAAAATTAAAATAAATAATTTTACAATCCGCTAAATTTAGAAAGCAATAATAAAATGTCATTTAATATGATAAACGATTTTAATTACAAAATAATCAACTATTAGCTATTATTATGTTAAAGATGTATTCATCAGGTTGTAAAAATGACATTTTTTCTATTCACGATTTTACCAAGTCATTGCGGTGTTCACGGAGCCATGTGAAACTTAACACATGGACGGTTAAAAAATAAATAAAGTTAAAAAAATTAATACACGGGAATTGAAAAAATTTTTTTCAAAAATAAATTAAAAACAAATACTGCAAAACAAGTTTGTAATTAATATTTTGCTTATAAAACCAGTCATAACTCACGAACTTATTAAGCAATTGTAAAAACTAAAGTATCATTTTACTCGTCAAATACTTTAAAATCTAATGGTGTATTTAGTTTTAACTATTTCAAAATTTTTGATTTGATTAATAAGTTAAAACTTTCTAATAATTCACACAATAGTTCATCAAAAATTATTTTGATATTATTGTTCTCTAACGAATATAACAAATAAAATGATAGTTAAATTGTAAAGTTTAATTTATGATTTCTAGAGTTATGATTAATTTTATATAGTGCTAAAGTTAAAGTCAACGAAAAAAACAGGATTCTTTTATTTCAGTTTCTACATTTAAAGTTTTTTTTGGTTAATTGGCAGTTAAGTTTCAACTATGGATTTTTTAGACAATTTGAAGAGTAATTTTTTTGTAAGAAGTTTCAAATTTTGACTTTGAGTGCTGAGTTTTGTTTATATATTTTAAAGTTAACTTTAAGCAACTTCAGCACTAAATCACAAATTTCATCAACTAAAACAAAAAAATCTTGCTCTGAGATTATATAAAATAGCAAAAGTCAAAATTTAAATGTTAAATTTATTATTATACTAGTAATATAATGTTAACAATAAAAAATGCGGTTATTATTCGGTCGACTTTAACATTAGCGCTATATACAAATAGTCATAACTCTTTAAATAATCAATTAATTTTTAATGTTCAAGTATCATTTTATTCGTAATATTCTTTAAAAAACAATAATATCAAAATAATTTTCGATGAACTACAGTGTAAATTATTAGAGAGTTTTAACTTATTAATCAAATAAAAAATATCGGAATAGTTAAAACTAAATACGGCATTAAATATTACAGTTTTTGACGAGTTCAATGATAGTTTACTTTTTACAATTGCTTTATGGGTTCGTGAGTTATGGCTAGTTTTATAAGAAAAACATTAATTGCCAACTTGTTTTGCAGTATTTGATTTAAATTTATTTAAAGAATTTTTTTTTTCTAAATTCCCTTTTTAAATTTTTTTTTAATTCATTTATTTTTTTAACCGTCCATGTGTTGAGTTTCACATGGCCCCGTGAACACGCAATGACTTGGTAAAATCGTGAATAGGCACCTTGCACTGAAACGCAGTTTATACATAAAGTATGTAATATACATAAGTGTCACCATAACGGATAATTACCGTACTCCTACTTATCTTTCGTAGTATGCAGATAAACCGATCGAAATTTCGCGCGCTTTCTATCGGTTGATCTGCATACTACGAAAAGATAAGTAGGAGTAAGGTAATTATCCATTATGGTGACACTTATGTATATTGCATACTTCATGTATAAACTGCGTTTCAGTGCAAGGTGCCTATACAAGCCAGGAAATTGATTTTTGAATATAAGATATGGAAATTCAAATAATCAAAACTTTTTTCAAACTTAGCCGTTAGTTAACATGTTGTTAGTGGACAGACCCCTTAAAGGTGCGGTGCATAAAAATGCGGTGCATTTTTATGCATTTCAAAAGGAAACATTAAAAATATTTAAGAAATATAAAAAACAAAAACGAGACTATGTGCTTGATTTGTGTTGTGTTCAAAAATAAATCAAAAATAACGTGCCTAAAAATAAATCACTA
>JASAMX010018465.1:0-31480 GCA_030248175.1 Microlaimidae sp. YZB2_3 | reverse complement strand
CGTAGTTATACCGCTCATCATGTAAAGATATCCGGCACCCAGCAGGATATTTAGTGTGATTAAACGGTGATGTGCGGTTTTGTAGTAATTACCGCGCTGGATGCCGGCTATACTCACATGTTAAATGAAAAGATGAGCGGTTTAACTACGATGTGTTTATAGAAAAATCTATTTTCTCCATCTTTTATTTTTTAGGGAATCTTCAAAGCTACTTAAAAAATGGCAAATTAAATGGCCCCGCAAACCGATTTAACTGGTGTGCGCGGGTTTTTTTTGCCTGTCTAAATCAACTTTAGTTTGTATCAAAAATTGAAACAAGTGTTGGTCAGACGATACGGGGTTTTAAGAGCCAAAACTTGCTAACTTAGAGCTTTTAAAGCAGAGAACTTGCTAACTTACTGACGTTGCGTTTTTAAAAAATTAATTGAGTTTTTTTTTATTTTAGAAAAAATAATTAAAAATTTAAGCCTGTAAAGTAATTTTATAAGTTAAAGTATTATAACATATTTCAAGACAGATTGCATACACGCATACGCACGCAAACGCGCACGCACACACGCACACACGCACGCACGCACGCACGCACGCACGAACGCACACACGCACGCACGCACGCACGCACGAACGCACGCACGCACAAGTATAGACACACACAAACACACACACACACACATACACACACACACACACACACACACACACACACACACACACACACACACACACACACACACACACACACACACACACACACACACACACACACACACACACACACACACACACACACACACACACACACACACACACAGAGAGAGAGAGAGAGAGAGAGAGAGAGAGAGAGAGACAGAGAGAGAGAGAGAGAGAGAGAGAGAGACATTACGTCTATTTATATAAAGATTACCATGGGTAAAAAAACATATTATGACAGAAAATAATTTTTTCATGGTTTTTAATATTTTTCTGCACAATAATTGACGTTTTCAGATATAATTTATTATGTTTTTATTTTTATTTTTTTATTTTAACCATTTTAAGTATTTGAAAACGGATTTGTAATGAACTGCTGGCATTAATCCAACAACATTCATTGTTTCAGTAATGTCGCTTCCTGGTGGCATTCGAGTTTAGTATACTAATTATTAGGTTAGGGATGCGTTTAAACTGTTAGTATAGAACACAGACATGATGGTATATAATATTGCCAACAAAAACAAAGACTTGGTGTTTAAAAATACTATTTTACCTATGTAAAAATAAAGTTTTGTATGGAATACCTTCAATCTAGCCTATTTTATCGCTTTAAAACTTATATAGACTATATTACACACAAAAAGGCGAATAAGAGCGCGAATCGTCCGTAAGTTACATAGTAAGTTAACCTATTTGTCATGACTTTCTTTTTATTTTTGTTTTATCGTTTTTGATTTTTTTAGAAGTTTGACCTCATCAATACGGCTGTTATCACCGGACGGCAAGTGTCAGAAACTCTTAAAATCTATAGTGTTACGAACAAAGGAAAAATCAATGATGTTACTTTGATCAGCCAATGCAGGTCTTTTGAAACCGTCGTTTTAAAAGTAAGTTAAACACATAACATCATTGTCTTTAACACAAAATCTAAACCATTATTTTATTAAATTAAATGGATTTAAACGCGCGCGCGCGTGTGTGTGTGTGTGTGTGTGTGTGTGTGTGTGTGTGTGTGTGTGCGTGCGTGCGTGCGTGCGTGCGTGTGTGTGTGTGTGTGCCTGCGTGCGTGCGTGCGTACGTGCGTGCGTGCGTGCGTGCGTGCGTGCGTGCGTGCGTACGTGCGTGCGTGCGTGCGTGCGTGCGTGCGTGCGTGCGTGCGTGCGTGCGTGCGTGCGTGCGTGCGTGCGTGCGTGCGTGCGTGCGTGCGTGCGTGCGTGCGTGCGTGCGTGCGTGCGTGCGTGCGTGCGTTCGTTCGTGCGTGCGTGTGTGTGTGTGTGAAGGCAAAACAACAGCTGAATTAAATCGCGCTGCTTAAACAACGGGTATATTACATACATCGAAGTATACGTACCTATCTATTGCATGTTAAATTATGCCTCGGGTATTCTTGCGTTTTGCGAAATATAAATAAATAACTATATATATATATATATATATATATATATATATATATATATATATATATATATATATATATATATATATATATATATATATATATATATATATATATATATATATATTCTCGAACACCTGATAATGCCTTAAAATTAAAACGGTTGATTTTGAACCATAAACCAATATTTTAAAATGAAAACGAGTTAAACTGGTCATTTTAAACTTAACTTTTGTCCGAAAAAAATAGTCATATTTATTTTATTACTGTTCAGATTTGACAAGTTTTTGAAGAAAAGACAAGTTTTTGGCTACCTAAGCTTACTTTCTGCAAAATACTAATTAAATCTGTCAGTTTTTATATGACTAATTGCAAATTCGTGTCTTAGTTTTTATTAGGGTACCCGTTTTTTAACACAATATACAAATATTGGTCTATCTTCATTCTTTGCAAAAGTTGAAATTTTTTATAAAACAGGTGTTCAGGGTCAAATAACTTTTGTTGAAATATCAAATTTATTAGTTTCTAAACATTTAATGATATATTGCAAATCATTGGGATTAAATTACCTTAAATTAAAATTTTAAAGGCTAAGTGTGTTGAACAATTATTTTAGCTCAAGTTTTGGTCGTTTAATCGTTCGGTCTTCAGTATAATTTTACAATTAGCATTTAATCACTACACGCGTGTTTATATAAGCAAAAATTTTGTGTTAATTATAATACGCAATTTATTTAAATTCCTTTTGTGGCCTCCATTTTTTCCTAGATAAATTGCACAACCCAACAGTAGTTCGGTAGTTTCCCTTTTTATAAGTTATCAGGCTTTATTGGTCATTTTTAAACACATTATTTTAGATACTGCCAATTCGTTTCATACCCTTAATTATTACAAAGTTAGAAAACTTGAATATCGCAGATCAAAAATATTGTATATTATCTTCCACAAAGCATTTTGAAAATATTTACATCAAGGAAATGTTTTAAAGCTAAAGTTTTAAAACAAGTACATTGTTATTTTAAGTTTTTCATATAATGTATGTACAGCATTTTGACATTTTCTTACTGACATTTTGAATACAGTATATTTTAAGAACACTACTTATAGCAATAATACATTAATATATACATTATATTTTGTTATGTTAAACAAAAATTGAAAAGGATAAATTTTTATTCTCTAATCTAAATTTGTTTTAAATAATATATATTATTTTAAACATTTAAAAAAGTACTCTCACAAATCAAATTTTTATATCGCACTAAACACACTACTCTTTTAATTCTAATCCAATGGAGCTAAAATTTAAAAATGCTGTAGCCCTGCTGTGAACCAAGCCAAATTTCAAAATTAAAATAAGTAGGTTTGGTATTAAAGGCAGGCAGTCCGATTCGGGCGATGTAGGGATTTCATTTGTGACAGTACTCTTTTAATATGAATTACAAATATTTTGCATAATAATCCTCTAATAGTATTTACCAGCAGATAACATTAAATCAAAGGTGGATAATCTAATAAAGGTATGTCACAGCGGTCTGTAGCAGCGTGCATCATAAAATCCAATTCTGGCCGGACGTGCGGCTTCTGGCCGGACATACGGCTACTGGCCGGACGTGCGGCTTCTGGCCGGACGTGCGGCCCGAATTGGATTTTATGATGCACGCTGCTACAGAGCGCTATGACATACCTTTATTAGATTATCCACCTTTGATTAAATTAAATAAAGAATGTACTATTATTGCACTCCACTAGGACGGCAGTCCCATGTAACATAATTTAGATGGCAGTTGACTCTTTGACTTCCACATTCCATCAGTTTCAACATGATGCCCTTATCTTCCATCATCTTGTCCGCGGCTTTTGTAGTTTTAATAACAGCCCATCGATCGTAAATAACATTAAGTGACATGTTCTTGAGAATGGGCAGTCCGTAACATAGGGCGATGTAAACGTATTTAATGGCGTTCTTTTCGTTGAGTTGAAGTACCATCTCTTTTTCGCAGAGGGTTTTCAGTTCGGCCAATTGGTACTTGTCAGCACCATGGACAACCTCAGAGGCAATGGCGGGCATGTACTGGGAGGGAATGCCTTTGTAGATGTAGTGCAGGACTTCCTTCAGGGCCGAGCCTGGCATGTCGTCTATCCGTATCTCCTGAAACCTAAGGGTAGGGTCCTCCTTGCTCAGGGGATAGGGACTTACATAGGGTTTGGCCAGTTGCTGCTGGAATATCGGTGACGCGAATTCCAACACTGCCCTGTTGCAATAGAAACCGGATCCGTCCATAGCGATGAGGCGGCAGTCAGCCCGGTCGGCTCCAGTCTCCGGTTCCATCACAACTCTGTCGAACAGATAAGCGGACAATGGCTCTGCCTCTAGCGGAACCTGTTCCTAAATAAGTTAAATTTTGTTACTTTTTCTTTAAAATGAAGTTAAAAGTTACCTAAACATAGACTTAGCATTGTTTTATAATGTGACAGGGATAAAATAGACCTGGGGTCGCATTCTGAAGAAACCCTTATATTTACCCCGATAAATCAATTTCAAATGAAATTTAAAAAAATAAATATATATTGTAAATAAATAAACCTGCCGCATATGGGACAGAAAATGATTGCAATGAATTTTTTTAAAATTTTTTTCCCGCGCCGCAAAACCACCTCGCGCAAAATAAAAAACTTAATCAATGCGCGTATTTTATTTTTTATTAAATTATTCCTACGGGAGAAAATATTTAACCACCTCTCGAGTTGGATAAATTCTTATTCTTAAAACAATAGAAAAAATTTAACCCGAATTTTACCTAGGTAAAATTGATTTTTCACTCCCATCCTTAAGCACGTAAAAAAAAGTTAACCCGGGGTAAATTTTAACCGCGCGTCAAAATGCGTGCCCAGGTTTAATATCAAACTCTAAAAACTTCACCTGTTAGAAAAACTTAACAGACTCTGAGAGCTTGTCAAATTAGATGTATTTTTCTTGCTATTGCAATAGCACTAACGCAAAAAAATACAGTGCTTTTGGAATCGTTAGAAGTTTTTCGGAATATGCAGCCGTTAGAAGTTTTGCGAACATGCTGCCGTTATTATGACAGCTTAGAACCAAAACTAAAAATTTGGTTTGGACCTCAATTTACGCTTAGGTTTGAGTATACGTTTCAGCGATTCAAAATTTTCGATTCTGTCCCCTAATCACGGTTTTGCGTTTGTAATTTTCGCTCCAAGTTTAAACTACAAGTTTCATCGACTTCAATCGTCCTAAATCAAAAAGTTACACGATTTTTTCGTTAAAACCTTTAGGTACCTCAATAAAATAATGTAAACGCTGTGTATTTTCATAGCTACATGATTTAAATAGTGGTAATAGTGGAAAATAGAAAATTTTTTGTTTTATTTTTCAATTCTGATTGATAACTGATTTACTATTTTTTAGTATGCAAATTGACTTTACTTTAGCATTTTTTTTTCTTGAATAATTTTTACTAAAACACGAAACAAATAAAAGTAACATTAATACACTACAAAAACCACATTATTTTGCAAAATTTTTGGCTTTTTTATTTTGTACTTTTTTTTTACATTTGTTTATATTTTTTTTAAAGTAACATTTCATTTACATTGTCTTTTTTTAAAAAGTTTATAACCCAATACCAAAAAATTTTGGTCAAAATGTTTTAAAGTATTTTCTACATTTTTTTACAAAAATAATTTTTGTTTTTTTAAAATTTAACCATTTTTGCGCAGCTTTATCAGTCTGCGTGATGTATTTTGAATTGAAACGTTCTAGTTTTGTTTCTTCTGTTATTTTTTAGACTAACTTAAATTTTTCCTCCTAAATTTTAGTTGCCTATTTTAGTGTGAAAAACATTATCTGGTCAGGTCAAATCAATTGGAAGTAAAAGTATTACACAGATTTTTTAACTTTTCTTATTATTTAGCAAAAAACACGTTGCAAACGCAGAAGAGTTAAAAGTTTCCAATACATTTGGCTGACTAAAATTTTTTAGCGTCTACTTTTTATTTTACCTTCCATTCTGTGTCGTCACACAATTATTCATCATATATGATCTGATAATTTTTATAAAATATCAATTAATCTTAAATTTTTAGCAAAAACTTTACCCAGCCCAATACGTAACGTTCTTTCTGAAATATAGCGGTTCAATAAAGTTTAAAAAATACAACTTTAAACAATAGCTAAAAGGAACTATAAGGTATTTTGTGTATTGCAAGTTTCTCCCTTCTTCGATACGCAAAATTTGCTTTAAACAAATAGAAAAAAATGTTACAGAGCTTGATTTGAATGTCTTTAAAAAATGTTATGGTATATGTTTAAATATCTTCTAAACCGCTTAAGAAATTTCCGAAAATAAACTTACATTGTTTTTGGGGAGCTAGGTTTTCACAAAAAATTATTAAAATTGAAAACAAAACAGTTTAACTCAACACCTTCAACTGTAAATAGCCTGTGATTATTGTCATCATAGTAAATATTTTATCTAAAACGAGCAGTAACCTATTGTGGAAAATAAAATTAATAGTAACAGTTTTTTTATAATTAGGTGCATTTTTACGAATTAAATTCCTTTATTCCTATTAATTCGAAATTTATTTACTTAAAATTTTAATATTTTAGCCCTTTGGCAGCAATTTTTTAAATTTCAGCCAGTTCCCAAACTATAACCCGATAGCCCAATATTAAAAATAAATTTCGTTCGATTTAGCAATTTTATCCATGAAGATAAAAGTGCTACTTTAATTATTTTATAAGCAATGACACAATATATTGTTTTTTGAAAGCAATATATTCTTACCTGAAAGAAATTTTTTGGAATGAAATATTTATGATGAAGGCGTATACGGATTCCGAATTTAACCTCATGATCTACAACCAATTGAGTGTTATACTGGTATTCCATGGATGCTATGTCCTGAGTACAAAATGTTGCGTAGCCCCACGGTCTGCCGTTAACCTCCAATTCCACTATCTTCGCTATATTTGAGCTTATTGTTTCTTTTTTGGCGCTTAGAATAAATAATTCGCAGTCGACGGCAATGTATGCCTTTTTAGTTAGTGTTATATAATTTAGATGTATGTTCTGATTTTTCACCTGTCCATAATTTAGGAAATTAAAAAAACCTTGTTTACTGACGGTTTCACGCGTTTCTTAAAATGTTTATTTGTTAAGTTCAAAAGCTTCAAATCATTATCAATACTAAGTCAAGTTTCTTCACTCAATTTTTTTAACCAAATACATTAAAAATATTAACAAATAAATTTTAAACCTTTAATTCATGAGTAATATTAATTAGAAATTCTCGATAGTTTAAAATTTAAAACAGTAAATAAAAATTTACAAAAAACGAATAATTAAAAAAATTTTTTTGATTATAGCTAACCAAATAACTATGAGTATATTTGTTTAATTCATTCAAGTGCTAGATAGTTTACGCTATGGTTTGTAAAATAAAGTGTTCCGAATACAACACTAACCAATGGTCCATCCCGATACGTTAAATAATAACCGATCGTGCTTTCTCGTTGAGAAGTGCTTGATTCAGTCGGGTAGAGCAGAAGTTGCCACTGATAACTAATGGAGCGGAAAGTGGTGGAGAATTCCGGACTGGCCACGACGTCCTTGAAATTGGCGTGCTCCAACAGAGCCACATGAACCGGCCAAATGTAACTGAATTCCACCATGTCCGGATTGATGAAATTGCTGGGCTGTTGATTGGGCTGAAAGAGAGTGGTGGTGGTGGTGTTGGGTAGGGTGGTGTTGGTGCTGGTGGACGCAAAAGCCACGCGCTTCACACTCCGCGGAGAGCTGGTTGGAGTCACCCGACCACTGATATGAGACTTGTCCATGATTAGATTCCAATTCTCCCAGGAGCTCTCCTTTCAGCTTTTCAAAATGACGATTTCCAGTGCCGCAAAAAATACCTCTCAAACGCCATAATTAGAAATATTAAATTACTAGACTTAAACTTAGTCAAATCCGAAGCTAGGAATCTTTTGTAACTTTTACACTAAAACAAATATATAAAGTAATTTAATACATAAAAATTTAGGTATGGAAAATTTATATTGTGCTTTATATTTACATTCATTTAGTTAAAAATATTTATGATCCATTTTTGTCTGACATCGGGTAATGGTTATTTCCCACATAGATTAAATCATATTTTTAATAAATTCAGTTTAGTATCGTAACGAAAAGTAAGTAAGTACGAACTAAAGTACGAACTAAGCCTTAACTAAAGCTAACTAAACTTTAAAGCAAAACCAAGAAATTTTTGTATTTTCTTGAACATTTCATTTTTAGGGGGATTTTTTTTATAAGTGGCTAGGTAGTCTAAAAAGTGTGTTTCGATCCAATAATTGCTTTTGGTGCCAACAAAAATAACCAGTTGATTACTGCATTGTATTTTGACATATAATTTTCAAAAAACCACCTATTTTTTAAGATTACGCCGCCTTTTAAAAAATTGAATATTATATTTTTAGTTTTGAAATATAGGCGAAACTACATATTTATAATATACTTTTAGTTTTTTTTTTAATATTGCTTAAATATATTAGTTTTTCATCCGTGCATGTTATTTTTCCAGCTTTTAATTTTCGCAGAAAATATAATTTTAAGGTATATGATTTTAACAATGATTAATAAATAGTAGTAATAGTTATTTTTAAAAAGAGTGTCGACGCAAAATGAAAATATAAAGATAAGCAGGTGCTTAAAACGTTTTTTTCTAAATATAAATATGCAAAAGTTTTCCCGGTCTCATTTAAAAATCATCATTATTCCTAGTTTTTTTGTGAAATTATTCTAAATAATTATTATTGTATATAATAGTTGTTAATAAATTATTGTCCGAAAATTCTTAAGAATATAGATAAAAAATGAGTGATTTTAACATTTTTAATGAATATTTATGATAGAAAAAGCTTCACAACATTATTTCTTTAAAGGCAAGATTTTGAATTTCTTAGAGTCCTTAAAAAACAAATGAAGTCATAACCGCAAAGTTAAATGATATTCTTTTGCCCGCAATACATTTCTTGTTTCATAGCCAGCTGTAATCAACCTATACTAAAAATTTGAGTGGCACTGAGCGACTAGACTTATTATCAATGCAAAGCTCTATTGAATAGAAGGAATTTTTAGGAGGACTATTGAGGCGTTCCCATAACGCACACGCATCCAAAACAGGGAAATGTGCGAAAGAGCAAAAAGAAAAACAGCAAACCTATGCTGGTGGTATAAAGTAGAGGCTAAAACGGCCAATATTTGTTCCATAGCTCACTACTAACTTGCGCTCTCCGCAGGGAGGCTGAAGGAAGATATTGACAAAATCCTGGTTAAAGCGTTTCTCTGAGTATGGCAATGTTTCGCGCGAAATGATTGTGCACTCCGCTCTGAGAGTCCGCCCCAGTGTGGCTTTCCCGCTTTTTTTTCCATTGGAACATAAAAGTTAGCAGAACTTGAGCGCCGCCTAGCTTCAAACCACCACAGTCAACTTTATCAGATCTTCCCAACTCAACACCCCTCTTTTGTTTAAATTCAGAAATTTCTCCTTTTTGTGAAAGCATTCCATAATAGAATTGCCGGTGAAGTTTTTCGCCACGAAATACAATTTCGTCGCAAATCAAATGTTTTTACTAGATTTTCTAGAAGAAGATTTATGCTTAATTAAAGTAAATCAATTTATTTAACGTATTTTAACGTACAGTATTTTAACGATTTGAGTAAATTTTTCGGTATGATCCATGTGCG
The DNA here is from genome assembly GCA_030248175.1 of Microlaimidae sp. YZB2_3. Lineage (NCBI taxonomy): Eukaryota > Metazoa > Nematoda > Chromadorea > Desmodorida > Microlaimidae > Microlaimidae sp. YZB2_3. The sequence continues at coordinate 21,619 of JASAMX010018465.1, read as the reverse complement.
TATCTGTGTTTTTAAAGCCTCAAAAAATTTTTCAGCTTAACGAAATTGCATAAGAAAAACGAAGGCTACACAAATAAGTCTTAACTAACGTTTTAAAGAACATGTCTTACGAAAAGTAGAATTTTAGTCTAGTTAAATTAATCTTAAAAACCAAAACAAACTCACTTTTTGTAACCCGAGGAATGTATTTTTTATTACAATACATACCTTTATTTCGAAGTCTCCACAACTATTGTCAGTGCTGAATTAAGGCAAATTCAAACACGAATGGAAATGTGTTTGCCCGGCTTCCTTTCTTTTTGGTTCATTAAGCAATAGCACTCACGGGAACCCTTGCTATTTAAGCTTAACAGGAAAATTCCCTATTACTACATACGTAGTTCCTACTCTGCTGCTTATCGGAAAGAAGATTACAGGAAGTCATGGAGTGATTTAATGGTCCGCTTTTCTTTTTCAAAGCGATCAAAAAAAGTTAATCAAAATTAATATTTCTTTTAACTTGCTTTGTTATTATTTTGTAATATACGAATATTCTATTCCTTAACCTGATTTAATGAAATAATAACAATAACACTAAAAACTGCTTTTTTTACAACATGTTTTTAACTAAGAAACTTTTTTAAACTCAATTGTGGGTATTAAAACTTGTTTTATTTATTTTTTTAATTTAGAAGAAAATAAATTTAATTATTCGTATATAATACAAAGCCAAGATAGCAGTTAAAAATTTCAATCACAATGCATAGCAAAACTTAACAGCACTATTTTCGAGAACATCGAGTAAAATTTTTAGTTAATATTTAATCATTTTTATATAATATTTTTAAGTATATATTTTTAAATTATAATTATTTAGCTTAAAATTAAATTTACTACATGAAATATACGTACACTAATAAAATGATTATTTCTTGCCGTGAAACCATTGATTTCTACGAAGTCGTATCAGCGTTTAGCTGGGACTATTTTTATACACATCAATATGACTTTTTATTATTAACTTGTTTCTTTGCGGAAAAAATCAGAAAAATCTAACACAGATTAAATGTAGGTCTGGTAAAAGGCTGTTTTAGTAGTTTTTTGATATTAAAATAAAAATAAAACGACATGTGACATGCACCATTTATAATTATCAAAAAATTTATTAAATTTGCATATCAAATTAAAAATATGCAAGCTCTGTCCCTTTTAAAAATGTAAAACTGGTTAATTTTTTGCCTAAGTGCTGACTTTTTTCATCTACCAATGAAATTAGACGTAATCTAACGTACTTGAGGAACTTTATTTATTCAATTCAAGAAAATTTATTCAATTCAATTCAAACTTTTATCACTAAATTTACAAGTAAAAATTTAGCTAAAATATTTTATTTCAAATGGTTTTATTTTAAACTATTTTGGTTTAAAGTCAATTAGAAATCCCATGAAAATTCGCCAACATCCAGTGATTGTAAATAGTTTGGGTTTTACACCAACATTGACCAGATTGTATAATTCTAGTTATCATTATTGTTTATCCAAATACCTTTATCAACAAAACTGCACAAAGCATGACATAAACCTTTTTAGTTAAAGTTCCTGATTAAATTTAATTAAAATATATGTGATCGAATAAAGACGAGTGATGCCGGTGTCGGATAATATTTTCACCCCCATGATAAAATCGCCGGTCGGCGAATTCTTTATAGATGAGGGCCATTATATTTTCGCCCCCATCATTATATTTTCGCCCTTCTCTAATATTCATAGGGGGCGAATCCTTCATGGCTGATCGTCTATGAAGAATTCGCCCCCCCCCCCCACCATTTCCTATCAAATACATTGAAAAACATAAAATTTACATATTATAATTATAAAACAATTTAGTTTGACCACATCCGTATTGGTTTAGTCTAAAACAATTTAGTTTATAACTTGTATTTTGTTACAGTACGTGTTACGTAACGAACAAACAAAAGTAACAAGTTACGTGACGAAGAAGTGTAACAAGTTTTTATCGAAATTTGAAAGTTTAACGAGTGCTTGCATTCCAGGTCATTTAAAGGTGAGGGAGCTCCGAATCTCAACCCCTTAAATGAGCAATTTTAGGGTTAATTAAGCTTGAAATACATTTAAAAAAATATTATATGCAATATTAAAAATATTTTTATGGTTTTAAATAAGTTTTGAAAAAAATTAGTTTACAAAAAAAATTTACAAAATAATCCATGGCATCACTTTTAAATTAATTAAAAATTAAATTAATAAGAAATAGAAGTCCGGAATCCGAGCCTGCTCTGTGCTCCTAAAATCAGAGCTCCGAGAAAAATCTCTATTGGGGATGATCCGAAGCCTCAAAACATAAGCTTCGCTTCGGCTTATTTAAGCTTAAAATATCTCCTCTGTTATTCTTATATATTTTTAAGACTATTTTTTATCGTTTCAGAAGATCTGGAGTTCCAAAAGGCAAGTACTTTTACGGAGTTCAGAGATCAAAAAAACATCACTATATATAAAGTCACATATTTTTCTTTTACTTTTATGTTTTAAATTTTTGTTGAAACTAAAATATAAGCTTAATTAAATCGGATTAACGATTCAACGGACGTGACTGAATCGCCCAACAAAATTTATTAAAAAAATCACGGAATAAAATGTATTGTTTTGAAAAAAAAAAACATGAAATAATGCTGTGAAAATTTTTGTATGAGGTATGAATTTTTGTGTGTATTTGTAGAATATTGGTTTAAACACAAAAATTGTGTATAAGTTTGTTAAAAAAGAAGAATTTGCAGAATATAAAAGACAAAAATAAGAACAGTCTCCAAACAACAACTTTAAAACATAGAATATTAAAGTCAGTTTTTAATTTAAAATAATTTTGTTGTAAGTACCGACGAAACTTGTTTGTAAAATTTATAAAAAAAAGAATATGTAGGTAAACGACAAGAATGAGAACAATCTCAAACACAACATTATTAAATAAAACATATAATAATAAAATTATTGCTATTTGTTTTTTATGTCATGTATTAAAAATTTAAAGGCAGCTCATAATTTAAAACCAATTTGTATAAATTTTATCAAAAAAGATAAATTATAATTTAAAACAACTCTTGCAATTTTTCTCAATTTTATTATCAAGTTTTTAAAAATTTCTTATCAAACCTTAGGTTGATATGGATTTCATTCGTTCCGCTCCAATATCAGCCAGAATATCAAGAAACTCTTTTTGTTTTTTTACTGCTTTACCCGCTTCAGTTTTCTTTAAATTTTCCCAATGATCGTAAACCACGTGTTTTGCAAGCATCCTCAAATTGTCCATTTGATACTGCTGCGCAAAAAGTAACCATTGTATGGAGTCTGTAATACTAAACTGTTTAACAAGTTTTACATCGCAGAATTTTTTAAGAGAAATGAGATTATATTTTTCGGCTCCATACACCGTTTCCATTAATATATCTTTTGATACAGGTGATGGAAGTTTGATGTCGTTGTAAATTGAGTTAACGATATGTTTAAGTACACTTCCGCTCATATCTTCAATTTGTATAGATCCGTTTTTCTGTTCAGTCATAGGACTGTCCAGCATAGCTTTAAATACATCAGATGCTTCTTGCAGAACGGATTTATGGCAAGGAATAATCTCTCCATCTGAGGACACAAGAGTGACATCAAACCTTTTTTCCTAAAATTTTAAAATTTTAGAAATTATTTATCTTCAACACTAAACTAGTAGACAAAATTTAAACAATTATTTTTGTCACTTATAAACCGAAAGCAAAACAAAGAAAACCTTTATTTATGACAGAACCCAAAATGGCCCGCGGGTTCGATTTGGTTTTACCCTTTTCAAAGTTGGGATTACTCACATTACAAAATTGGAAAGTTTTAATTCCGCGATTCTCTCCTCCGCCATAAAAAAGGGTTTTCGTATGCAACAAAAAAGCCTAAGGCTCACTAAAACTCGCGACATTTTTGTCCGATTTGGGGTCGTTAAAGCCAAGGGATTTTCAAGCCGAGTAGTTTTAGAGCCAAAAACGACGTTAAGATTGATGCTAACCCCTGTGTCCTAAAAAAATCCAGACAAAACGCTTAAAATCAAGCTAAAAATAAACTAAAATTTAAAAAAATCAACTTTAACCAAGTCGAAAATTCCTCGGATTTAAGTTTTTAGGGTCTATTGGCGCGGGACCCTTTGCCCAAAATGTCCAAAAACAAAAAAACTAAAAGTTCATTTTTATAATCTAAACGCTTTTTTTAATTATAAAAACTGTTTATATTTTTGTTTAGGTCGGAATTTTAGAAATACAGAAAAATTCAACAAAAAAAACTTTTTTAAATTAGGGTTACTGACTTAATTTCGGCCACGCCTTAATTTCGGCCACCAATTTAGGGTGTTAGAAAATTGGCTTATTTTTAAAACACAAAAGAACTAGCACAAAAGTAACTGGATTAATGTTGAATAAAATGTTTTTGCAAAAGTTTTTTATTTTTGTTAGTCTACATTATCAACATTTTCATACAAAAAGTGAATTTTTTGTGATTTTCCTAATTTTTGCTATGTGTTTAAACTGCATCAAATTTTGAACGAAGCAATATATAACCTTAAAATATCTTCTATTTAAGGCCCAAAGTTGTTAATTTTCATGTTTTGATATTTTCTTCAATATCATTTCGCAATGCGTTTAACTAACTGAGCATTTTAAGATTCCGTTAATTTCGGCCACCTGAAAATTTAGGTGAAAGAACCTGCCGTTTTTTGCTGTTTTTAAATATAATTGTACTACCGTATTTATAAAGAATTTTTTTTTTGCTCGTTTGACTTTGTTTTGACGTTTTTGAAGCCAAAAATAAAAATTGAACAAAAAATACAAATTATTAAAACTTGTTTTTTTAAGGTTTTGACATAATTATTTAAAGTCTTGCTAATAACTATTAAAGTTCGCAAACGGGAAAAATTAAGTTATATGTACCAAGAACAATACCTAAGGGTAAATTTGCAACCTTTAGAAATTTTTATTGTTCGTTTAAACAATAGTTATGGCCAGTTTTTTGTAGGTGGCCGAAATAAATGGCACGCGCCTTAACTTCGGCCACTTTAAAAAAAAAAGTTTAGACCTTCACTGATTTTTACGTGTAACAAAAATATTCAAATTTTGCACTGAAATAAAAAATATAGCTATTGTTTGATTTTTAGGCCAAATTTTGGATTGATTGAAAAAGCCAGAAAAAACTTATTCAAAAAAATAAAAAAAGGTGGCCGAAATTAAGTCAGTTACCCTACCCAAAATTTAAGTTTCTAGTTTTGTTTCTCAGACAGTTTGGACGAAATATATTATTAACGATTGCAAAAGTAAATAGATCGTGGCTAAACAATTTAAAATAAAAACTTTCATTCAAGACATACCTTCTCGTTATATTTTTCTTGTTGTTTTGTTGAGGACTCCGGCTGGGAAATAAATTTGACAGAAGCGGGATTAAACATGTTAGTGTCCATCACAATTTTTACACCGAAAGTAAATTCCCCACTGCCGAACATATCGTTCCTGGTGACGCTGGAGAGTTGGAGTGGTGCCAGGGTTTTGCGTTGGTCTCCGGCTGGAGATTTCATCCGAGGTCTGTACTCCCAAACCAAATTGTTCTTCGGGCGTTTCAAGACGAAATCGTAGTGGACGGGCTCGTCGGTGGATTTTTTGGTGCTGAAAGCAACTTTGATGCCCGGCTTATCACTCAGCGTTATCAGCGTTCCTACATATTTCAATCCGAACACCAGAGGTTGACCGGGAACCAAATAAAGCTGCCAGTAGTACGGGAGCGAGTTGTGAACCGCGCAAAACTTCGGGCTTAAAAGGATTTCTTCCGCTTTCATTGATTGGATGGTTTTATGGGAGATTTTCCACGAATAGTAGAATTTTATTCGGTGGTTCACCATATTTTATTCGCTACTATAAAGATTTATTCTTAAATTTAAATTTTTAAACCTTTTAAGAATGAATAATTTATCTGAATGAAAACCACGTTCAGTCAAAGGGTGTTTGTAATGTGAAGTAGGTAGGTATAGTAAAGTCAACTCGCAACTGACTCACTAAATTGATTGTTTACTAAGTGTCTGCGGCCCACGTTTTATTCGAAATTTAGTTGGGAATGGTAAAAACTTATTTGTATTTTATTTGTTAAGAAACAATTATTGACAAAAATTCTGGCGAGCATGATAATATATAGTATAATATATTTATATTTTTTAACTATTGTAAGAAATTGTAAGAAATCAATTTTAAAAATACAACTAAAATTTAATTACATCTTGACAGGCCGCAAACCCGAATAAGTTATTTTTTCTGGTGTGTTCTAAATTGTAATGAAATTCAAAACATGACTAATCCTATTGAAAAATCAATTCCGTTGTAAAACGTTAGTTTAACTTAAATTTAAATGGTTAAAGTAGGAGCGTAAAGTTATTTTGCTTATCGGTTGATTTTTCATTTCTTTAAAATGCAGGCAAGCTAACAATTTTTTGGGGTGTGACGTAAACCAAACTGAAAAAGACATAACAACGCAATTTATTTTGAATAATTAGAATATGCGCCCCAAATTTTTGGAATTCCAGGTTTTCGTTTAAACTAGAACTATGCATTTTTTTGGCATTTCACAGTTGGAGTTCAAAATGACATATAATTAATTTTTAAGCTAATAAGAATTATATGCTTAGCATGTAATTATGTTTAAATAAAAAAATAAAACTAGACCTTGCTGTTTATAAAAGAAACATGTTTTTATTTGGTCCACAACAAGTTATGTTTATATTTTTTTTAAATTTTAAATTATACAAATAATAGGAATAAACAAAAATGTACATTCGCGATTTTGAAAGGGTCGAGATAAGGCACTAAACTTCAAAATTTTAAGAAATGATATTTTTTCGGGAGGTATCCAAAAATCCAAAACTTCACTGTTAAAACTTTTAACGTTCCCGCAGGCTCAAAATGTATAAAAACAACAAATCAATCTTTTTTTTAAATTATAAGTTTCCATCAAAAAAGTAACAACAACAAAACAACAAACTATATGTCTACTTCTTTTACATATTTGCTATCATAGGTAAATAAATTTTTGATTATATAAAACAAACCAAATAATTTAAGTAAGTTTTAGTTCTAGTTAGTTTTAGTTTTACCAAATAACGGATGGTAACTATGATTTTTTAGTTTATTACAATTTAAAGCGTAAAAAAATTGAAACCGAGCAAAATCTTTAGGAATGCAATAAAAAATATAGGAATATAAAAAATATAAATAAATCAAAGTCTTTCTCTTTTTTATATAAAAGTTGTCGTAATCAATGAGCGAAGCAGCTACGGATGAATAAATAAAGTTGAATAAACATTGGGGTGTATATACGTACTTTGGATTTAAAAGTTGAGAACATTTTTGTTACTACGCTGTAGGCGTTTGATATTTATAGAAAAAAACATGATTTTTTGTAAAAATCACGCGGGTGGCGCGGGAGGGCCACGAGACAATTATTAACCCCGTGGTAAGCGCAAACTACAATCAGAAAAAGTCGATAAATTTTGAAATTCATGTGTTTTTGTGTTTCAGCTACCCCACTGACCATCTTCAATAATATTCTTCCTAGAGGTGGTTCTTTGTAGTGCTTATATTTGATAAGCTTTTGGGCTACCTTTATTAAACCATGTTTTCTGTTTTTTTTGCGATTGTGATCGGTAATTATGATACTGTTGTTTTTCTAAAATAAACTTTGACTTTGACTCTGCTATTAATATTATTCCAACGCTCATATTTTATTGGTATAAGCATAAAAGAAACGAGAAGTAGGCACCCTATACCTTAAAATACAAGAAAACACATCGAATTAGTTGTGTAGATATTGGTTTTGATATCACTATGAAAATGTTTTAACAGTGATATCAAAACCAATATCTACAGTTGATTTTAGCAAAACACGAATTAGGATAAGTGACACTGACTTAAATCGACCAGTATACATTTCGGCCACCGAGTATTTTGTTCTCAACACACAAAATTGTGTGAATCATCTAAATACATCAAGATCAGTAGATGACGATCTCTGTACCAAACGCAGTTCATTAACTAACTTTGCCTACGGAAAAAATAACAGCCGGTGGCCGAAATAATCTGGCCCAATTTAAGTCAGTTATTTTATATTTTACCTTAAATAGTCTTTGCATTACAAATAATATTTTGTAAATAAAAATAAAATTTTGTAAAATCCTGAAAATTTTAAAATTGTTTTATTGTTAAATGATCGATTCAATACTGCAAATCATCGAGGTCAGCAAGGTTTGAGTTACCTATGTATAACTATACTTAAAATCGACGCAAAAATTCTAAAAACCAAACAGTCTTTATTCTTTGTGCTATCATAATAATTTAATTTGTGTTATGAACCATCTAGACCGTGTTTGCACAAATAAATATAATAACAGCGCAATGCTGTTTATTTACGGTTTTAAAAATATAAATTAAGCAAATATTACCTCAAATAAGACTTGGGTAGCTCAAATAGAGAAGTTACTTGGATATCGAAAGAAAAGTCGCTGGTTTAAGTTTAGCTTTAAATCCCCATTTTTCAATTTAAGTTCAAAAACGGGGCTTAAAGTAAAGTCTATGAGAATATTTGCTACAATAACAATGGGTTGTGTGGTTCAAGAGCGCCATAGTCCCGCGGCACCAAGCATAATAAAAAAACTTGGCTAAATTTGAAATGTCCATGTTCTTATTTTTTGTTATAGTTTCAAAATAGGTCTACTTATCTAACCGACATAATTTATTTAAAATAGTTGCTTTTTTTCAATCATTTTTTTAAACTCAAAGAATGATTTTAATAGCTCGATTTGATGGGTTTTTTTAAAAAAGTTTTATCAATTGTATTCAATTTTTTTATTTTGAATTTAATAAACTACACCCACAATGTTTTTCAATAATTAATCGAGCAAATCAATTTTTTTGAAAACTTTAAAAAGTATTATAAAGACGTCATAACTTTAAAAGTGTTTCATAAGGCATGAATAAAAAGAAAGAAGAACTAATGAGGCTGAATTTCAAGCAAGTTTTGTTATTAAAAAAATAAATATGGTATTTATGAAACCGGCGTATCATGCACGGCATCTTAAAAGCATTTATATGACAAATCGACAGGCAAGTTTTCTTTTGATTTTTTGTTCAACGTTTTTTGCCTAAACTTATCCGAAATTAAAGTTTTTGCTTTTGGCTTGCCAGGTTTCCAAAAGTTTCTGACAATTTCCGAATTGCCTGCACTCACAGGTCAAAGAAACTCCGATCAAATGTTGAACTAGGCAATGTCAAAATAGGGTTTAAAGGATAAGTTTCACGCGTGAAATAGATGACATTTACTACTGCTGACTACTGCTGCAGCCTAGTAGATCTAGATATTAATTAATTATATAAAATCCAGGTTGTGTAGGCAGTGACGCTAACTCTGACTTTTATTTTATTCGGCTGCTAGCTCAGTCAGACTACGTCAGTTAAATGCAATTTTTTTCATTTTTCTCGACTTCAAAATATTGCTAACGACACACAAAACGTTGCTGGTAAATTTATTTAAGGAAATAAAATAGGTGGGTTATGTAGTAATCAATCAAATTAAAGCAATTTAAAGCTGCTTATCATTCAATGTGAATTCATAAACTTGGAAGTTGAATTGCGGTCGGGTTTTAGAAGTCATGCGAAATTGGTTTAATTTAATTGGTTGTTACATGACCTTCTTTTTTGCATTTTCTAAACAAATAAACCTGCTGCGTCAGGTGTGCTTTTAGGTTTTACTTCTAATGAAATATTGTGATACAGTAGATAATCTTTTTATTTGCATAATTCCGGTGCATTATTTAAATTGCAAAAAAATATTGGATTAATAGAAAAATGTGGGTGTTTTTAACTAAAATGAAAAAATTGAATATAAATTGATAAATTTTTTTACCATCAAATCGAGCTATTAAAATCATTCTTTGAGTTTAAAAAAATGATTGAAAAAAAGCAACTATTTTAAATAAATTATGTCGGTTAGATAAGTAGACCTATTTTGAAACTATAACGAAAGATAAGACATGAAACATCAAATTTAGCCAAGTTTTTGTATGCTTCGTAGCAAAAATATATAACAGCTTTCTTGAACCACACAACCCATTGTTATTGTAGCAAATATTCTCATAGACTTTACTTAAGCCCCGTCTTTTTTGAACTTAAATTAAAATCGGGGATTTAAAGCTAAACTTAAACCAGCGACTTTTCTTTGGCAATCTGCAAGTAACTTCTATTTGAGCTACCCAAGTCTTATTATAAGTAATTTTCTTCATTTTATATTTTAAAGCATTAAATAAACAGCATTACGCTGTTATTATATTTATTTGTGCAAACACGGTCTCGATGGTTCATAACACAAATTAAATTATTATGATAGCACAAAGAATAAAGCTGTTTAGTTTTTGAGATACGTCGATTTTAAGTATAGTTATACATAGGTAACTCAAAGTACTTTATAACCTAAATAATGCAGTATTGAATCGATCATTTAACAATAAACAATTTTAAAATTTTGCAGGATTTTACAAAATTTTATTTTTATTACAAAATATTATTTGTAATGCAAAGACTATTTAAGGTAAAATAGGATAACTAACTTAAGAATTAGGACCAGTTATTCGGCCACCGGCTGTTATTAGCAATACGTCTGCTACTTCGTTCCATTACGCATATTTGTCTTTAACCCTTTGTCTACGAAACAGAAAGCATCTTCTGACGTTGTTCTTCTTGCCCAGCTGATGGTACCTGCTGTGATAAACCGGACGTCCCATGTGTCTTTTATCCTTTTGTTCAGTTTTCAGCTTTATAGAAGACAAATTGCTGAGTAAGGTGTAATATTACTTTTTTGTCATACAGAAAGTGGTCTCATTTATATTTGGTACGATTCCCATACGCGTCCCAAAATTCGATTTGGCCGAACCGCAGGTAAAATACACATATAAAACATCTTTGTACACTGAATCGAACACGCAGACTTCGTTTTGATGGTTATTTTAAAGATTTGAACTTATCAAAAAGAGTTATGAACCAATTTATACCCAAAAAATGACCTTTTTCAGCATATGCAATTTATGATGTTAATAAAAACAAATGTGAACGCACAAATTAAACTAAAAACCATGTTTTAACAATGCTAGAAGTCTGAAGAACTCAAAATTTTCAAAAAAATTAAAAATTCGAAAGTTACATGGACCACTAAAAACATGGACAACAAATTTTTTTTGCTTTAAACGCTAATTTTAACTTAGTTTTTCACTGATTTATTGTTCCTAAGCCTAAGCAAAACCTAAAAATCAAACAAAATTGTAATATAATTGATTTTTATTAAAATAAGTTGTTTTTCAAAAATGTGAATTTTTTCACAACTAAAATTTGATGGCTATTTGAACGGTTATTATAACAAATTGGTTGTTACCATGAAAAAAATCAAAGTATATTTGTAACTGCCAGACACTTGGTAATACGAAAAAATAATATCAGTTTGATAAAGGCTTAATAAAAAATATTTCTTAATAACATAAATTGTACATACCAAAATAGGGCAATTTTCGGGTACAAATCGGCTTATAACTCCTAATGAAAAGCTCAAATCTCAAAAATAGCCACAAAAACTAAGTCTAGTCTACGGGTCCGATTTAGGGTATGAAGATTTATATGTATTTTACTTTAGGGTCGGTCATATCGATTTTTGGGACGCGTATGGGAATCCTACCTTTATATTTTACAAAGTGTTTTAAACAAAAGGAGATCGATGTTTAATTTAGTTCTGTTCCTCACAGTTTTTAATTTTTATGGCCATCCTTGACAAAAAAGAATGTGGATTCCAATGAGATCTGAAATCCACGAAATGCCCTGCATTCCCGGATTAAAATATTTGGGTCTACAGGCTGACCAGCAAAATGCATTGAACCTGCAAGAGATATATTTACGCCCTTTAAATCTAATAACGTAAGTTAACATGTACTACTACAAATTTCTACCCCTTCATAGAAATTCGCACCCCTTTCCTGTATTTGATAATATGTTGCAGAACATTTATGTCTGAACCCAATCTAAACAACTCTAAATTTTCTTCTAAACAGCAAAACATTATAATTTTTAAGCAAAGTTTTTTTAAACTACTTAATTTGTTTTTAAATTTCATTAATATAATTTTTTAAAATGGTATTAAATCCATATAAAACTGTAAGCTTCTATTAACGTTTAAATTAATTGGGGAATAAGTTTTGTACGCTAAGCATTATGCATCGACTATTTAGATAACAAATATTGTAGTTTAATTGTTTTAGGACCAGCATTGGCAGCGCTCTTTCTGACACGGTAGTTCTACAAATGAACGATTTTGACGACTTACAACAATTTTTTTCTCCCGCACAACAACATATGGCTGCTCTATTTCAAGACTCAAAGAAGGGCCGAAGCCTTTTGCAGATGTATCAAACAAAACTTATTGAACTGTTAACTGAAATGGATGCCAAAACTAGAAGAACCAAGGAATACCTACTGGATTTGTGTTCACACGGGAGCTCATGTCCTCAGTCAGAAGTTTCAAACTTAACCCACACAAGGTCAAAACGATTCGGAGCAGGTTTTGCAGCTATGGCAATGGCAGGTACAGTAAAAAAAGTTAAAATATATAAGATACAAAAATATATAAAGTGTTATAACAAAATATCTCAAAATAACATCATTAATATATAATGGCGAGGATTCTGACACTCAAGGCCCATTCAGGAATGTTCAAAGCATTGCGCATTCTAACGCGTTAAAATGTATACATGGCGTTGAAATGTGCATTCAAATGTGAAATCCCGAATTTAGTGTGTTTAGAGGCATTTGTGCGTGTGGATTTCCGAAAAAGTCGGTAAAAAGGGTTCAAGAACCCTAAAGAGCCATCATTACTGCGTATTTGCCAGGTTTATACTTTACACGCAGCACGCTAACTGAAAAAATTAAATTTTCTACCAATTTTTTTGACTTAATGGGAAATCTGTTTATTTTTTCAGATAGCCTGCTGCGTGTAAATATAATCCTGTTCAATACGCAGCAATGAGTGATCTATAGAATTTTTTGACCACTGTTCTACCGACTTTTCGGTGCTCTACATGCAAAAATGCCTCTAAACACACTAAATTTGGGATTTCACATTTGAATGCACATTTCAACGCCATGTATACATTTTAACGCGTTAGAATGCGCAATGCTTTGAACATTGCTGAACGGGCCCTGAGTATCAGAATCTTCGCCATTATATATTGATGATGTTATTTTGAGATGTTATAACACTTTATATATTTTTGTATCTTATATATTTTAACTTTTTTTACTGTACCTGCCATTGCCATAGCTGCAAAACCTGCTCCAAATCGTTTTCACCTTGTGTGGGTTAAGTTTGAAACTGCTGACTGAGGACATGAGCTCCTGTGTGAACACAAATCCAGTAGATATTCCTTGGTTCTTCTAGTTTTGGCATCCATTTCAGTTAACAGTTCAATAAGTTTTGTTTGATACATCTGCAAAAGGCTTCGGCCCTTTTTTTGAGTCTTGAAATAGAGCAGCCATATGTTGTTGTGTGGGAAAAAATTGTCCTAAGTTGTTGAAATCGTTCATTTGTAGAACTACCGTGTCAGAAAGAGCGCTGCCAATGCTGGTCCTAAAACAATTAAAATACAATATTTGTTATCTAAATAGTCGATGCATAATGCTTAGCGTATAAAACTTATTCCCCAATTAATTTAAACGTTCATAGAAGCTTACAGTTTTATATGGATTTAATACCATTTTAAAAAATCATATTAATGAAATTTAAAAACAAATTAAGTAGCTTAAGAAAACTTTGCTAAAAATTATAATGTTTTGCTGTTTAGAAGAAAATTTAGAGTTGTTTAGATTGGGTTCAGACATAAATGTTCTGCAACATATTATCAAATACAGGAAAGGGGTGCGAATTTCTATGAGGGGGTAGAAATTTGTAGTAGTACATGTTAACTTACGTTATTAGATTTAAAGGGCGTAAATATATCCCTTGCAGGTTCAATGCATTTTGCTGGTCAGCCTGTAGACCCATATATTTTAATCCGGGAATGGAGGGCATTTTGTGGATTTCAGATCTCATTGGAATCCACATTCTTTTCTGTTGGGGATGGCCATAAACATTAAAAACTGTAAGGAACAAAACTAAATTCAACATCGATCTCATTTTGTTCAAAACACTTTGTAAAATATGAATGAGACCACTTTCTGTATGACAAAAAAAGTAATATTACACCTTACTCAGCAATTTGTCTTCTATAAAGCTGAAAACTGAACAAAAGGATAAAGGACACATGGGACGTCCGGTTTATAACAGCAGGTACCATCAGCTGGGCAAGAAGAACAACGTCAGAAGATTCTTTCTGTTTTGTAGACAAAGGGAAGAGTGCCATTTTATCTAGCAGGTTACTGTAAACAATTATGTTTAAACTGGGATAGATTTCCTCTTTTGAGCAAACTGAGATAACGCTTTATTGCAAAACCCAGTTTACAGATTATAACCCAACAGCTAAATATATAGATAAGAATTTGTGAAGTTTGGTACCACTTTTGTAAATAAACTTAAAACTCACATCAGATTTTATATTGAAATAATTTTGATGCTTCCACACTGTCAGCTTCTACCAAATTCCAAAAAATGAAGTTACAATCAATTTTAAAACGGTTCTTTCATGTTAAAATTTTTTAAACCATTAAACAAAACAAAAAAATGCGAAAAAATATTTCTGTGGTTAATTTTCAGATTTTTCAATGCATTTCAGTATTTTGTCATTTTACGAAAAATGATGATTTTTGGGTCTACTTTGGAGCCATTTTTCAGGCGGTGGGGTGGTTCGTTCGGGACAAATGAGGTAAATTCTGAAAGCCAAGATTGCGCTTGTTATTTTTTTGCTAATTTGAACGAGATAAACCGCATTTAAAGGGCGCTTAACTCTTTGTGAAAATGGTTGTTTTTACGCATAAAAAGTAGGCTTTACGCGGTGACTGGGTTCAGTTTCATGGTTTGAAGTGTGTGAAATCGGTTTGATTTCAGAAGTTGGACAACATCAGTGGCAAGGGCTGAGTGATGAGTTTTTTTGAAAAATGTTTTTTCTTAGGTATATATTGATGCAAATTGGTAGCTAAAAATATCGCAAAATTACCCTAAATTTTCAAACTAACACAATTTAGGTCAAAAAACCGTTTTGGAACTCAAAAAATAGCTTGAATAAAAGCCCGTGACAAGATCTTAAATTTGGTGCATAAACCATGGTCCTAGCCCCAAAAACGCAGGAGTTGTGCTTGTTTATGTCATGTATACAATTTTTTTTAATTTTTTGAAAAAGGTTGTATGTTAAAAAAAACTATTTTTTTTTGCTAAAACTCCTAAATGACGTGATAAATTACACATGCAACTCAAATTGTTTAGGTAATCAGAGGCCAATGTTATGAATTTTTAAGCTTTTCCATAAATACTATTTTTTGGCCCTGAAAATCCAAAAAAATTACATGTAATTTTGTCGGTTTTCGTCGGGCCTTCACTTAATGTGGTCGAACAAAACTGTGTGAGTTGGAGGTGAAAGCCTGATTGTTTCTGATTCGTATGATACCAAAAACATGTGTATCCCATGTAAGCAGCGCTGTTAGTGGCTTCGAAATGAAACCCTACTCTGATTTTGCGTTTTTAACGGATTGGCACAAAGGGCTACTTTGCCGCGGCAGTGCTCGGTGCAGTGTCATGGAATCGGGATAAAATTTTATATGTGTGTTTATTGGACCCTTGGCTATTAGTATATTGCATTCAAGGTCTGTCAGAATGATTGGTTGTACCACACAGCATCAATTTCCAACAGTTAAAAAATTTGACCTACGCATCGGACGACATGTGGGTGTGTAAGGGTTAAATCGAAAATATTTTTCAAAACAGGTTATTTATTAATATTTTTGAGACTTTTGCGGTCATTGTGAATATTAGAATGTTAACATTGCACAATTTTAACCCCCTCAAATAGCGCGTCAAACTTTTGGGCCGGCACATATTTTAGTATATTACTCTAGATTGCCTCTCCAAAAAATTAACTTACGTTAAATACTGAGTCCACCAAGATTTAACTCTGGTTTTATTTGCAATTCAAAGTTCTCTCACTCGATTGTGAATGCCCAAATATAAAAAGTTCTTCTTTAAAATGCGAAAGTTGATTTTGGGAAAAACATTTCGTTTTTAGCATTCGTTTTGTAGCTTTTTTTCTGTTTTTTTCATAATCATGTATAATTATTACATATCATTTTTAATAAACTCAGTGATTGGTGATTTTAATTCGATCATATCAACAGTGTCACATCTCCCCCAAGTGAAAAATATATGTCAATGACCGTTTTGTAAATTTTCGTGCGTCTTTAAACGTAGTTGATCGTTTAGGAACATTTGATTTGTTTTTTATTACAAGCTCGTTTATTATTTTTGTCTTAAACGGACTATTGTTTGTAATGGTTTAAGAATGCATATACCAATTAGATAAAACCATAAATTATTTAGTTTAATAAATATACTTTAAAAACGAAAAAAACTCAACGTTGTCATAGCAAAAAAGTTTTTTATACAAAAGACACAAAACCATTTTTGTTAAAACGCTGAAAATATATTTGACACACAGTAAATATATATACGTGTAAATAAAATTGTCATTGTATTGTTTTGTCTGACTCAGGTTTATTAAAATTCATGCATTTTACAAAAAAAATAAAAAAAAATCGTACATTATTTTTTAAATAAAAAAGTGATTTTGTGTTTTTTTTAAATCAAATCTACAACAATAGCATGAAAAACCATAAAGATCGTTGTGGTTTTACCAAATAACATAGTATTTTGCTGTTAGCGAACCATAAAGCCGATTTAAAGAGTGCTTTTGAGAAGTTTTAGTTTAAAACGTTGCCATTGCTCTTCAACTCTGTAAAGATTTTTTAAAAATCCATCCCAGTTATGAGATGCATACAATAAAAATAGCAAATCATAGTTAGCTTTTGCAAAATTTGTAAAACAGTTTGCTATTGTAGTTTTGTTTTATTATCTATGTCAAGAATACATAAGAGTAGGGTTTTTCCGACTGTGTGTTAAACAGTTAATCAAATTGTAACTAGATATTTCCACAGTGTAGATTTTTTATCAAATAGAAATAATTTATTAAATATTAAATATTAAATTTACAAACGCAAAACTCCCAGATGAAGTTTTTTTCAAAATACTACACTGTCGAAGAATTTAAATTAGTCAAAATATGCCATGATTTTTAACATTTAAAATTATTTATACATCCGATGCAACAAAAACCTAAAATATTTGACAACATTACGTTGAAAAAACCTCATCTGAGTATTTTACATAATACTGTTAAATAATTCAAAGTATTTGAAATATTTGATATTTAAAATAATTTATACGTCAGAATACAACAAAAACTATTTTTTCTAAAAAAATATTTGTTCTAAAACTTATCTTTTTGGTAAGAACTTTGAGGGCGCCAATAAATGCATAAATATTTAATTTTTTTAACTTTGATTGTATAAATCACAAGCTGCTATTTCAATATTTGTATATTTGTGACTGAAGTTGAGCTCAACAACTTGGTAAGCATTATTAATTATCAATAAAACACCACCATGTTCGCTACTTGACCTATCACATTGAATGATGTTGTATTTATTGTTTACATCAAATAAATCGTTATTAATTACATGGGGAAACCGTGCCTCGGTAACAAAAATGATATCACAAATTGAATTCTCATATGTTAATGTTGCATCATTACTAGACAACAAAATATTGAACTCCAATAAAGAATTTCTAAGAGTACTCAGGTTAAAACATAGCTTTAATTTTTGCTGTGTTTGGAGCGGGAAACAGAAATTCTTATGAAACTTTCACTATCTCACTGGTTTCTTTCAAAGTGCTTTTTTCTCAGTATTATCATTTACTTATGGGTCACTTAAGTTGGTATATTGCAAAGAGATTTTGAAATTAAGGGTTTTTTTTACCCTTAGTCTTTAACAAATTTATTCAATAAAGCCTGGGCTTTTTCTTGCTTGTACGTCAAGGATGGACAAATAAACACGCCTTTAAATTAACTGACTTTTATTTTGCCCCCAGAATGAATCATTTTCGTTGCGAATCCTCATGGTGGCAAATTTTATTTTCATCAATCTGGGTTTAGAATGCTCATTTACAATTCTATTTAAAATAGTTTATCACCTCGGCACCCTGAGAGTGTCCACCAATATGGAAACCAGTTCCTTGACATCAGTTGTGCCATTTTCATTCTCAGGAAGTCCAGTGACAACAGAAAATTGGCCATGTTTTTTACAGTATATTTTGGCAATATGATCTTGGAACAAATTGTTCAAAACTGGTAGCAGCTGTTTGACCACTTGTTTAAAGACGTCAGGTACTATTGTTGAAAAAGGTTTGTGGCACTAGGCATTTTAAAGATTGTTGCAGCTTCCGAACGTGAGTCTCTAACTGTCCTTTTTTAGAAAGCAATGCGTCACATTCGGTCTCCAATTTGTGGACTTTTTGCACAAAACAAATCAATCTCCACAGAACTGGACTGAAGTCGGGGCTCAATTTACTTTGTTTCAATTTAAGTGGGTAAAAACCAGTCAGTGCCACCAAAAAATAAAATAATAATAAATTTGAACTTCTTTATCCTACATCCACCAACTAAAGCCTCCTGGCTCCCACCTCGGCAGGTCAGTATTGATTCATTCCATTACAAAAGTGCATGTTTCAGCGCATCTTAGAAAAAGCATTTTTTGAGACCGCGTCATCAGCATCATAATCATTTCAACGTATGTGGTATTTTTACTAATTTAATTGTACACTATTCAAAAACAAAAAGGTTAATATAATAAAAAAACGTACTTTAAGAAGAGCAATATCATATTCTAATTTTATCCAGTCGAACAAGGGATGATAATAACCTTTTTCCACAGTGACAATTTGTTCACCAGGTTCATGAAGTGTAGAGAAACTAAACCTTCCGGCGCAAACTGTCATTTTCTGAATACCAGGATATATAGGATAACTAAAATACCATATAGTATGATTAAACAGATTAAATAAATATTGTTTTGTATAAATTACAGGCCTAAATAAATTATTTCTAACAATAAAAAAGAGGTAATTAAAAGAGGTAATTAAATCTTATGCATGTGCTTAAAAAATATATATATATTTGAAGACCTTATTTCTAAAATGTCCCCCAGAATAAGTGATGCATTTTCACTCACGACACCCAATCATGTCTCCGTTGAGCTCAATTCGTTTGATTGAACGGATCTCGCTCACAACTAATTCGGCGAGTTTTGCCGCTCATTGGAGCTATATCCTCTCACAACCAATTCACAAACGTATTTTGGTTTTCAACTCGTGATAAATTCCGCTCGCCACGTGTGTAAAACAAATCCACGCATTGAGGAAAAAACTTTGGATCCCTTATTGTTTCCTTTAGTAAACAAACCTTAATATTACACTAAAACTTAGATTTTAACATGATAGTACCTTATTCATTCAAGCAGTTTTAATGAATATGCCAAAAGTATCGACAGGAGCTAGATTACAGTTGCACGACTTTAACTAAGTAAAAAAATACTAAATTTTGCAGAAAACGACCGCAAAAAATGTAATATAAAACACTAAAAGTAATACGTATAAAAATACTGAGTAACTGTAAAAGTAAAATTAGCTAAAATACTAAATTTTGTTGAAAACCACCGCGAAAATTATTGGAATATAAAACACTACAAGTTTAAAAAATAAAGCAATTTTACTTTATTTTAATTCCCAAAACGAGCTCTCCGTAGATTTTACTGTGGTTGTTCGCGAGTTAGGCTATAATTTATGCTACTTATTGTGGTGTCTAGATAGCAAAGTGGATAGAGATTTTGCATTTTAAAAAGGAAGCCACTGATCAAACCTCGCGGGGTAGTTGTGTTTATTTAGTTTTGGCAGCAAAACTTCAGTTTATATATTTTTAAATTAAATTTGAACGCAATAAAAAAATTTTACCGTTTTTACGGAAACTACCTAAGTCAGCTCCGTTTCAATCGGCCGGTGTCATAGAATATATCCTCCCCCCTGATTTTCCTCCAGGGGGGGGGGGAAATATTTTGATTTTGCGACGGAATATTTCCTCCCCCTTATACGCGTAACTTTTTCTGGGTGTTTTAAAGAAATAATAATGTTTATAATAATTCTTACTGTTTTATAAAAAAGCAAACAGTTTAAAATAAATCTTAATTGCAGATTTGATTAGATTAGATCAATTTAACCCCAGCTTTTTAAATTTTTTTAAAGTTTAATTTGGTTTAATATTTTTTTAATTTGTCTTGTCATATACAGTCTAATTATAACTTTTTTTATAAAATGTTTAAATATCAACTAAAAGCTTTTACTATAAAAAAACTAAAGAGCTAAATTTTTATCTTGCTACGAAAAAAATTCTTATTTAAAACCGACTGTTTTTTTTTGCTAGTTACAGAGGAAATCCCTTCAACAAAAATGTTAAAAATGTAAAAAAACCTGTTATAGATTTACAAAAAAGGATTGGCACAAAACAAAAAAGCCTGCTCGAGTTATTTTTCACAATTGTAAAAATTACTATTATTTTAAATTAATGGTTGCATTTGTATGTTAGACCTTATTTTCTGACTACTTTCATAAGGTTTAAAAAAGGCTAATTGTTGACTATCGATGAATCTCAGGTAAAACTGCTTGCAGTTTTAGAGTTGAATATACCGTCTGGATTTTTGAGTTTAGCTGTCTTTGCCGAGGGTGCAAATTAAAACGCGATGTATGTAAATTATTTCTAAGAATAAAGCCTTTTAATTAAATTTTTATTAATAAATTTTTAAAATTGTTGAAAAATGTCGTTCGTTCATTTTCCAGTTTATCCTAGCATTATCAAAAATATATAATAAAGGAAAAATGAGACACTTAGAGCAAACTGCTGTAGGTTCATTACAATGTAACTGTTCATTTAATGGGGACTTTTTGATTTTGGTCCCATTTAAATGGGATACCCATTTAAATAAGTCCCATTTAAATGGAATTCCATTTAAAATGGGATCCCATTTAAATAGGTCCCATTTAAATGGGACTTATTAAATGGATCCCATTTAAATGGGAATGCCATTTAAATGGGAGCTATTTAATCGGGATCCATTTAGATGGATTCCATTTGATGGGACCTATTTAAATGGAATCCATTTAAATGGGGTCCATTTAAATAGGACCTATTTAAATGGGATCCCATTTAAATGGGACTTATTTAAATGGGATCCCATTTTTAAATGGGACCTATGAATAAAAAAAATTACAACAATTTTTTTTAATTAATAAATAAGCAACATTTTATATTGTTTTTTATTTGAGCGGCGGTCTGACGTGCGTAATTAAAAAACAAAAAAAAATTTCTTAACGCATAATTTTTAATTCTTTTCGCGTGAGCGGCGATCGGATATGCACACACACACACACACACACATAGGGTA
>JASAMX010018464.1:0-15140 GCA_030248175.1 Microlaimidae sp. YZB2_3 | reverse complement strand
TCATCAATATATCTTTGGTGGTTCAGGAGATACGACCCTCAAAAATCGTGTTTTTTTCGAAATTCCGTACTTGAAAGATTTCTTAATGACTATAAAATTTAAGGTTATAAAAGTTTTATTGAAAGAAAGCGGCTACTTTCTACTTTAATTTGTTTGTTAACATTGGTGCAGTATTACTGGAGATATTGCGTTTCCCGTACAAAAAATCCGGGGTTCTTCTGCTAAAAATACAAAGACGTAGGTAAAAATGTTGGGCAAACTTAATCAAATCACTGCCGTTGTTTGGTGCTTTTAACGAAAAAATCGAGAGGTTTTTGTACAGGAAACGTAACATCTCGACAAATATTAAACCAATTTTAACAATCAAGGTCTCAAATTAAAGTAAAAAATAGCCGCTTTTTTTCAGTAAAATATTTATAACTTAAAATTTTATACTCATTGCGAAATTTTTTAAGTACAGAATTTCGAAAAAACGCGATTTTCGAGGGGTCATATCTCCTGAACCCATAAAGATATTTTAGCGAAAAAATTGGGACTACTGGGCTTTAAAAGTTAAAAAGTTACTCATTTAAGGTGAGTTGTTTTGGAGCTCTGACTTTTTCACCCTTAAATAAAGAAATCTATAGAGATAATATTTAGGTAGGAACAGTATTAAGTTATCCTTAAATTTATAGGCACCTTGCACTGGAACTCAGTTTATACATAAGGTATGCAATATACATAGTCGTAACCATAATGGATAATTACCGTATATCCTACTTATCTTTCGTAGTATGCAAATCAACCGATCGAAATTTCGCGCGGTTTTGAGGGTTGATCTGCATACTACGAAAGATAAGTAGGAGATACGGTAATTATCCATTATGGTTACGACTATGTATATTGCATACTTTATGTATAAACTGAGTTCCAGTGCAAGGTGCCTATACTATTTGTATTTTCCTGAGTCATTATTATCATTTTATTAAAGTTGTGGCGCCGTGAAAAAACAATGACTTTAAAGATTAAGTGGCAGAAGAAACATTCTACTTCCGAATATAGTAATATTTAATTTTTTAATTTAATTGTTATTATGTGTAATAAGTTTAGTTGATTAATGAAAAATTTCAGATTAGGGACGATTTAATCCTAGATTAAGTCGTAATCTCCATCAAATCTGTTAAGCTTTATTATCCATTCAATACTCGCTGTAGTTTACCGTGAGGCGAAAGTCGCTAATCTCAGATTAACTTAAATTCCGTTTAAACATTCAGCATACATATCCAGGTTTTTATATTTAAAACTGAAATGTCGTCGTGAGGAAAGTTTTTAATAAAGTGTATATTATTGAAAAAATGTTTATCGAATATAATAAAAAAAATTGCAGGTGCTAGTGCTAAAACAGGTGCTTATATAGAAAATTAAATACGTAATATTATGAAATACTAGCAAAATAATATTTTTAAGGCTTTTCCAAGTAAGATAAAATTATTAGTACCCACGGGTTTTGTAGTTCGTTTTTGTGTTTTGTTTTTTTGTGTTTTTGTGTTTTTGTTTTTCTTCTTGAAGCTTTTCCCTGAGCACGACTTCATAATTTTTTTATTTATATTCATTTTAGGTATATTAGCCGAATTTCAGAACTATTTTTAACATTTAAAAAAAGTGTTAAAAAATGAAAATAACTTTAGCCCAGAAAAAACATTTTTAGGTTTTATTTTAACACAAAACTAGACAAGCTTAGCATCAATACTTCTAAGAATCTTTAGTCATAAAAATTTTGTAGGCTATTAGGGGCAAGGGTAAGGCTTTTACCAAAAAATCATCAAAATCGAAAGCAAAAAGTTTGGCTTGGTATCGGTACCGCACCTTTAAGGGGTGCAGCTCTGGAGCTTATTTGCTTTAAACTCATGAGTGTGATAATTAAAAGTTAAGAGCATTTATAGTTACGACATAGCGTGGAAACTTTTATGGCTTGACGCATTCAATGTATTGATTCACCACTTTTTTGATTAGGGTTTAACCAAATTAAACATTATGCATTTAAAGACGTTTCCCAGAGATATTGTACCTCTGCTTTAAATTGCCAAATCTCCGGAGCTAATACATATTTTGAGCTGACCACTATATACTGCGCAGCAAGTGAAAGGATTCTAAATTTTATTTCATGCCTAATAAATGAGTTTTGTCTTATTAAAATAAAAATTCATTTTAAATTACCATAGAACAAAAAAGCAAATAACTAATATAACTTTTGCATGATTAAATAAAATTTCAAATTAAAACTAACAAAAGAATAAATGCAGCCAACTTCAAATGAAAAATTAATATGGCTCAAAACAAGTTTTTTAGCAATATATATATACTTTGGAGCAATTACTGCAATCGCAATTAGTATTAAGCAATAGAATATCACTGAACAAAAATTAATTTGTAAAAAAAGACGAAATTTTCTCTTATGATTTTCGGATAATTATTTGAAAGTTGTATTTCCTTGTTAAACATGCTTAATCACGCAAGGATATTAAACTAATATTTGACGCACGATTGACAATTTCGACTTTGTATAGCCAGTTACATTGACCGACCAAAAATAAACCCTGGTTGCGAACACGCTTTGCATTGCAACGCAGGTTTCTCATTTTAAACTTTTTTTACTTATTTCACTTAAAACCGGATATGCAAGACCGACAAAGCAAAACTAATGCATAACCAACTAGTGATGTTCCTACAATTCACGAATATCACGCCCGGGAGGTCCGACCATTTCAAGCACAGAAAGCTCCGAAACTCAAAAGCTGCGGAGATCCACTCCTTAAAGTGATTTTTAAACTAAACTTGTTTCGCCTTTAAATACATTTAAAGTTAATTTGTCTGCATTTTTAATACTATTTTTATGTTTTTAAATAAGTTTTGAAAAATATTTAGTTAGCAAAAAATTTTGAGAAAATAATCTATTATTTTATAATTTATTTATAAAATATGTATAAGATAAGGCGAAGCTCCAGAGCTGGAGTCCGAGGAACATCACTAAACCAAAAACTACGCATAAAAATAAAAATCAACATAATATTTATCACCGTTTCCCGTGGAATGCTTCCGCCGGAACTTGATCTTGCAAATTTTACGTATGCCAGACGAGTGTTCTGTCACTGCGCCACGGCTTCGGCACTTTTTTTAAACTTTTCTTATACTAATGCACTTTTTTTCAGGCAACTACCAAAATCTTCCGAACCTTCCGAACTATAACACCCGTTTCGAAACTAACTTCTTCTACGGAATGAATTTACTCTCCTTTCCCCCACACTCCGACTCCGACTTTAAACTGGTACTTGTCTTTTATTTCATTCTCTTGGCTTTTGATTATGTATTACTGATGCTCACGAACTTTGATTTTTGCAGCTTCAGAGCATCCTACGCAGTTCGTATCTATTTGAAAAATAACGTGAAAATACGAAAGTACAGAAAAGTTTGTTAGATGATTTGCATGTAGAAAAAGACACAAAAAAATACCGAAACAGATAAAACGGATAAAAAGAGACACCAAAAATACCGAAAATTTCTTACAAGAAACAATTTTCGAACAAAAAATATAAAAAATGATAAAATATAATGTGAAATTTGAATGCAGCATAGAATAAACTGAATAATAAGTCATGAATCTATTAACAAAATGTACATATTCACTCAATTTAGCTCCTACATTTATCGTTAAAGTGTAACGGTTTTAATGGCGAAATGTATAAATGTATGGCGAAATTGGGAGAAGATATACGTTTTATTATTGAGTTTCTAAATTATTGTTGAGTTCATTGTGCATAGAATTTTTGAGTTTATCTTATTATAAGGTTTTTGTTAAAAAATTTTTTCTCGTAACAAAAATGTTTAAGTATTTTTTAATGTTTGGTTTTATTCGGCCTAGTTTTTACTAATATCGCTATGCAAAATCTTCTTAGAGACATGTACATTTAAATTTTCGTCGCAGTTCCTCATAACTTCTGCTTATTTTTTAAATAATAAAAAGTGCACGCTTTTTAAACACGTTTTATAACGAAAAATCATCAAAATTGAAGATTTTTCTGTTCCTGGAGTTCTAAGCTTTATTTTATTTTGTGTTCATTTCCTACATAAACTGGCGACAATACCGTATAAACGTTTTGTAAACGTTTTGTAAACTTAATTTTTGTTCAAAACTTACTAAAAACTTTAAACATACTTATAACTTAAAATAGTTAAAAAGGTAAAATAAACATATAAAAGGTTGCTCCTTCCGCTTTTAAATGAAAATAGCTTCGAAGCATGTTATTTGGTACTACAACCGTACGAAAATTTTATTTATGTAAAACAAAATGGTTCTTTTAAAAGTACAGCAATATTATTGCTTTGTTTTCACAATAAAAAATTGTGTTATCATGTTAATACTTTATTAATTACTACCAGCTTTATTAACTATACCACATTATAGTATAATGGTATACATGAAAATTTAATAATTATCTTTGAGAGTCAAACGAGAGACTTTCTATCGTTAACGTCAAACTAAGCCAATCAAACTCAATTTTAAATACACGCAATTGTGAACTTTTTATAGATATAAAACAATACGTAAAATAGTGAAATAATAATTTACCGAAAAAATACAGATGATAAACCATGATGCACAGAAACTCATATTTTAGACTGATATAAAATACAATAATTTTGGTGTTTTGTAATAGTCTTGATAAAGGTACCAGTTTCTGTAGAAACATAGACAAAAAATATTTTATGACAGGGTGCACATGGCGAAGAATATCAATACGAAAACAAATTGTATAAATCACAGTGATTTCGGTATCACTGGCTTATTACGAAAGCGCAACGGCGCTGGCAGTGGTTGATAATTTCGTTTAGATTTCCCACTTCAGACTAAACAAAGTTTCAAGGAGTAATTCTATTTTTATAGTAGCATGAGAAAATAAGTCAGTTAAATCTAGCGTGAATCTCATCATTTATATTCCAAAGAAAATACGCACTTAATACGGTTGTGGCGGAGAGTGCGTGGTAGGTTTAGTAAATTATATTATTATTATCGCTAAATATTAAGTTGTCATTCCGACAGCTTTCAAATGCGCACTTTGTCATGTTCAAATCACAGTAACCGTGCCGTTCGCCGCGCGTCCAATAAAAAACCATTTCAAGCAGCAAATTCGCTCTGCACAAATGGTGCGAGCGCTAAACGGGTTTCATATCATTGGTTTGCACCTTTAATTTGGAGAGTTTTTGTTGTAGCCTACCGCGCTGAAAGGGATCTGTAAAGTCGGCCAGAACATTCATAGGTTAGAATTTTTATAATTAAGCCTATTTTTTTATATTTGAATACCTTGAGATACCGACAGCTGCGATTGGTTACGGCCAATCTAGGTAGAGAAAGTGCTGAGTGGAAGTTGGTCGTTTGGCTGAAACGACCATTTTCCTTGAGATAGGATTTATCGGTGGCAAACGATACTAATTATGGCGAAATATTCCGACACGTCAGTAGCCAGTGCAGGTATTCTTTTTTAGGGAAATTGCACGTCGAGCCTAGCATAGCTTACCTAACTAGCTAATTAGTTTCAACTTGTTTAATTAAGTAGGTAGGTAGGTTGAGTAACCCTCCCGGAGATGACTGGCAATAATCACCTTCGCACGTAAAAACTTGTGTTAGTATCTTTAGCTGCAATAAATCCCCAAAATTTCTAAAAAACCAATACATGAATTAAGAGCTAATCAATCTGTATTTCAAAATTATACTTTTATTTTATCTTAATCATGTCGCAAAAAGCCTCACCTGTATTTTTGTGTGTTTGGTGCCTAAGCATCTAGTTTTCGTACTAAACCGGACAAGGCAAATCACCTGTACTTTTCCACTAAAGCTGCAAAACCTTGTGACCGTCATATAACTAAAATGCTTTTGTTCCCCCCAACGCGGGCGGTTACCATAGTGTAATTACTAATAAATCCTATTTGTGTAAAGTGTGTGAACACATAAATCAACCGCACTCTAACCACTCCTAGCACGTTAACCCATCCATAATTTATGTAAACGTTAGTAACACAAGTGTAAAACATTGCAAATCGCATAATCTTTCTGCGGCATAACCAAAACATGGCTAAACCCTAGCTAGACCAAAACCTCTTTGACTTGTCCTTCCCGCACCGGTAATTTTTATGTTCCAAACAGATATATTGTCCACTCGTTGATCAAGTTGGAACAATTCATTCGGTTTAATTTCACAGCAACTCCTGTGTAAACTTTTTGTGGTGCCAAAGCTCGCGGTTTGGACTAATACTCTCACTTCAGTAAAACTGCTGACAAATTGTCAGGCCAAGTTGTATACAGCAGTAGCTGGAGTTTCCGTTAACTGACGTCGGTACTTGGGGGTAATTTTTCTTGTCACTAATTACCAAAAATCATTTATAAATTTTTATTTTACAACTTGTTGTAACCAGGTTTCAGTTCAAAATTTACTACTTCTTCACTGACAATTCCATTTTTATTGTTCCAAGCGTTACCGCTTGTCGCGCGATCACCTCCAAGGAAATTGCAAGACATCAAATTCTAGTCAGCAACTAGGGGAGCTCCGCGATGAGTTAGCTCATAATAATCTGGCTATTAGCCAGATCAAATCTAATCTCAATCGGGACATACCGATTCTAATGCAAAAGCTAAATTCCCTTGTTTCCGCTGTTCAATACACCAAGGATGAATGCATACCACCCGTAGGCTCTTACGCCGATTCAGCGAAAAAGGGTCTCCCGCCTACTAAGTCCCGGTTATTACCAGCTAAACCAAACAACAAATGAACGAGAAATCGTGATTTCGAATTTTTCAGGGGAATCCCAATCTCGTCCCAATGCCTTAATAGATTTCTGGCATGGAATGCCCCTTGCCCAGCGTGGGTTAACATGGTAATTTTTACCAATCGATTAAAATGGACCGGGCGGTGCCTGCCACGACGTTTCGCTCCGGCAATATGCGACCGATAAACCTAAATCGTGGAACAGTGCTTTGAGGCTTGTAAACAGATCAAGAGGTGTTACTCGTTGGGATTCTGAAAAATTCGAAATCACGACTTGCGTTTTCCATTTGTTGTTCCGCAAGGATCTTTTAGCTGGTAATAAACTGGCACCTTAGTAGGCGGGAGACCCTTTCCTCCATGATCGTCGTCATCCCTTGGTGCCTACTGAACGGACAAGATTAGCTTTTGCATTGGTATGTCCCGATTGAGATTAATTAATCTGGGGCTAAATCGATATTATGAGCTAACTCATCGCGGAGCTCCCTAGTTGCTGATGCAATTTGATGTCTTGCACTTGGAGGCTGACATAACACTTTTGGAATAGGAATGGAATTGTCATGAAGAAGTAAAATTTAAACTGAAACTATTTCTCATTACAACAAGTTGTAAAATAAAAATTTATAAATGATTTTTGGTAATTAGTGACAAAAAAGTTACTACCGACGTAACAGAAACTTCCAGGGTACTGTGTCCTGGGTAGTCAGCAGGCAGTTTTACTGAAGTGGGGTATTAGTCCAACCGCGAGCTTTGGCACACAAAAAAGTTTTACAGGATTATCTGAAATTAAATGGTGTTCCAACTTGGTGCAACGATATATACTGTTTGCTAAGAAAAAGTACCGCGGTGCGGGAAGAGTGCGAAGAGGTTTTGGTATAACTAGTTTAGCCATGGGTTTTATTAGGGGTTGCTGGGTGGTTTGGAGACAATGATGAACGCTTTAAGAGACAGACTTCTGCCAAATTCAAACTCGGGTTCTTTTTTGCAGGTATTATAGTTTTTATCAGGAAATTTAAAAAGTATATAGACAAAACCTCTTTTTTGGTTTATTAAAATAATATTGTTTGTTTAATGTTGCGACTTTTGTTGTACTTATTTATTCATAAACCAAAATGTAAACGGGAACTGAACCTGGACGTGCTATGATTAAAGCCAAAGCCTTTCAGGCTGAAATTAAGGGCGTAACCGCTCTCCGCCAGGAAGAAATAAACAATAAACGCGTGAGCGATAAAAATTTGAAAAAAGTTTTCAGTGGTTATGTAACTAATTATTATTTATTTGCGTCATGTGTTTCTCTGCACGTGATATTTTCTCAAAGAAAGAATGGTTACTTTACCACTCACCTATTTTCACCCTGATAGAATTTGTCTTTAGTACAGTAATTTTGATTGCTTCATTATTCAACATTACAGTTTATTTTCTTTGAAGAGAAAATAATATGACACAAATTTTGTTTTAAGACCGGGATGGAGGAAGACACAAACAGTTCTTTCATGGACGAGGCTGAGGAAGAGGATGAGGACGAAATCACACCCTCCACCACCCCAAGACCCCCCGGTGGCTCCCACCGCAAAGGACAGAGCAACAACGATGGACCTCGGTAAGTGTCAACAATTAAGAAATTTGCAACTAACGTAATATGACAATCAAAGCAAACGCCTTTAATTAAAAAACAAGAATAAAACCAATTTGAGATGAGTTTGAAAATGTATTAATTATAATTTTATTAAGATTTATGTGTTGATAAACCGAAACTTTTTTCTATTTCGTTGGTTTTATATTTAGTGAATCTTTCGCTGTTTTTTTAGTGCTGAAATTTAAAATTGTATACATTCATGTTTTTATTTACCCTTTAGTTACATTTGTCAACTGTGCGGTCAAGCGGTGAGTATGTACGCCAGTTCTCTGTACGTGCACGTGAAGAATCACATGAATTATAAACCATACTGCTGTTCTCACTGCGACTACAAGTCCCCAGTCAAGTCCAAAGTCCGCCGCCATATTCAAAACGCCCATCGCGGAAAAAGCATGCAGATCAACTACTTCCCAACACCCGGGATTGACCATGAGGTAGGGTTTCGTAACTCCCATTCATTAAAATATTGTGATTTTCCAGTTTCAAACAAAATTAAATCTTTTGTTTCAATAAAATCAATAAAAAATAGCGTTCTTACTTCAGCAACAAAGTCTTTTTTACACAATTGGCTTATTCTGGTTTGTTTTACATTTTTGTTAATTATGGTAACAATAACAATTTAATGGTTCCAAATTCTAGAAATCAAACCTATTTGCTTTGTCTGTAACTATTTAAATTTTTTTATATTTAAGGTAATGCGAATGAAGAAGCAATGCTTTCCTGACGTGACATCATTTGCCACTTTAACAAACGATAAAGTTCCTTGTCTGTTGTGTAAAACGGATATTGCGGACACTCCTCTATCCAAATCAGTTCATGCCAAAAATCACCTCGATTCTAAACCGTAAGAAACTTTTTGTTTTTAAATTTTTTTTATTGATTCACATACAATTTGGCAAAAAAAGAGACGTTCTTGAACTAACAAACGCTAATGCTTTTTTTGTATTTTAGATATCATTGCGGTTACTGCAACTACCGTAGCTGTCTCAAGGGGGAAACCAGACGTCATGTGACACGACAACACGTTGGAAAAGCGATGAAGATTCTATTTAAAGAAAAAGAAACCGCTGAACGAGATTCTATTGACACTATGATGAAAAATTGTTTTGAAAATGTGGACCCTCAGGTAGAAGATATTCTTTATTGTTTTTTTTTTTTTTCAAAAAAAAGGAGTATTTAGTTTTCACAGAAAATAGTTATAGTTCTTTCAATGCCCAAAATTATAAAGTGGCTTTTTCGAATACTTTTAAGTACTTGCTGATTGTTTTTTATTATATATTAACTTTTTTAGTTTTTTTTAATATAGGCCGCAAAAATAAAATATTATTTTTGTTGAAAATATTTAATAATATTAATAAAATGCTTAAAAATATAAACATAAAATCCTGTGCATTAACTTCAACACTGACTTTTGGCATTTTTGTAAAAGTAAAATTGGTTGGATTTAGGTGGACCATTCCAAGCTAGACATGGACACAGAGGAAAGCTGCGACGCTGACACTCCACCTTTAAGCGCGGAAGAAGCTCAACAGGCCGTAGCCAGCGTCCAACCCGTTGAGGGTTCAGAGACCGCCGTTAAAATTAAATTGGGTCAAGCTTTTCGGGAGTGGTACTGCCCTTATTGCAAATATTCGGACACCAGCAAGTACAACGTCAAGAGTCATTGTCTGGAGAAACACAAAGGGCGGCCGGTGGAAGTAAAAACTGCCAAATGTAGCTAAACGTTAACTTCCCTGTGACAAAGAAATAACACCAAATGTGCAAACTTACACTGTCACCAGTGCCAAAAACTTAGAAACTTAGTTCACTGTAAACGAAAGGAGAGAAAATGATTGTAACACTGAAAATACAGCTTTTTTAGTTTTTATAACTAATATATATTTTTAAGAAAAATTGTAAAATGAAATTAAAAATTCGGAAATACTTTTGTTTTATAGCCAAGCTTCATTAAAAGACGTCTAATTATTTTAAATTTTAATTATGAATTATTGCTTGTTATATAGTTGTATCATGAAGGTTGTTTATTATGCGTCAGCATTCCGTTTTTATATGTTGTTGTGTGAAACTAAAATCAGTTGTGCATGCATTATGTTATAAATTGTTATTTTTTTGTATTTCGTTTCGATAATTTCTTTCAAAGCAATGTAGATGATGCAGTACATTCCAAGCTTATTGTAGTCCTTGCTATGCTAGAAAAAGCTAAAAGAAGCGGGCAAGCAGGCAGGGTTCCGAGCAATCTCCCAACAAAAAGGGTGAATCTCCCAACTGTGGAATCTCCCAACAGTTTGTGGAAAGTCCCAACAGAATCAAAAAATACGTTTGCAACAAACACCATTTTATTTTTTAGTCAATTAACACTATAATTAATAAAAATATAGCATTAAATACAGAAAACTCGTCTTTTGGATGTGATTTTGTAAACGCACTTTTCAAAAGACAAGTTTTTCCTATTTTTCGAATAAAATAATCTATTGAAAACCTTTTTTATCTAAGCCTAAGCAAAAGCCAAAAATCAAGCAAAATTTTTATCATGGTAAACTTTTATTAAATTCTTTATTCAAAAAACTGAGTACCTAAGCCTAAAAACCTAAAAATCAAGCAAAATTGTATTGTGGTAAATTTGTATTTAATGATGCTTTTTAAACTGAAGAGTAAAAACTTTTTTTTTCCTAAGCCTAAGCAAAAAAAGTAAGTGGGTTTTTACCCACTTACTTTAAAGTTATAGGGTTTTTCCCTTGTTGGGTCTTCTTCCCTTGAAGTTAACAAAAAATGAGCCTTTCACCTGTAAGGACCCGCAACCAGTCCAGTGCAGCCGAAATTGATGTGCTTCGTGTCAGAATTACTGAGCTTGAAACAGAAAGGGATGCCTGGATTACTGAGAAAAAGCAGCTGGAGAACAGGGTCAGAAAATTGGAGGATACTCCCAGTTTACTCTCCCAGTCTAAAGATTTTTCAGCCATCGTGGCTGATGTCTGCCAGCAGGTCATCAAACAGTTAATACCAGTGCTGAACAACATGTTTGAAGACCATGTCTCTAAACTAGATGCTAAAAAAGAGCATGGACCATTTGCTGTTATTACAGGGCTACCTGAATCCAATAATGATGCAGCACTGGTTAAGGAGCTAATAGACAAACTGAATCAAAACAATAAAAAAGAAAGTGATACCCAAGTACTAGACTTTTTTCGCATGGGACACTATAAGGGTTCAAAACCCAGATTAATGAAGGTGAAATTGTCTAGCACCTCAGTTCGCAACCATATTACACGATCTGGCGGGAATTTGAAAGGAGATGCAAAGTTTAAAGGAGTGTTCATTCGCCCTTCACTAACTATTGACCAAAGGGCAACTCAATCCAAACTACTTGACACCCTTAAACTGCATAAAATAAAACACCCACAGTCAAAAGTGTACATTCGGTATGATAATTTGGGGGACCCTTATTTGTATGACACCTATGCAAAAAAAAATTTTGTTGAGGAAAAAACAATAAACTCTGCATAGGAGTTTCTGCGACCCACTGGCAGCACAGTACTTCAAGCATTATGCTGTAATGCCAGAAGTATAAGAAATTCCTTAGCAGAGTTTAATGTTTTGACCTCTGGAAATGATGCAACTTATAATAATACTTTTTTTGATTTTATCCTCGTGACTGAAAGCTGGCTTTCTTCTGAAATTACCAATAATTTACTTGATCCAATGAATTCCTATCATATACTTAGATATGACAGACCAAGGAAAACTAACCATGGGGGTGTTCTTACATTTATAAAGAAAAAGTATCATATTTTTGAAATAGAAATTAAACCAAAATATTCAGAAATTGAGATTACAGCATGTGATGTAATATTTAAGGACTTAAATATCCGACTCATTTGTCTTTATAGACGCCCACAAACTTCTAGAATAGAAGATACTCTTATTTTTGAACTTTTAAGATTTCTTGTTTTTGATTTTAAAGGAACTGTCATTCTTACAGGAGATTTCAATCTCCCTGGAATTAATTGGGGCAATATGAATATAGTTTCTAATTATCAAAATGAATACAACTATTTTGTTTTATTTAGTGAGTTAGGTTTAAGCCAGCTTGTACAATCCCCAACAAGAGGGACAAACTATCTAGATTTAATTCTTACTACGGATGTAGATATATTTAGATCTGTAGAAACAGCGCCAAATTTTTTGAACTCTGATCATTCATCAATAACTTTTGCATTTGAAGCTAATTTTAAATCTCCTGTTACAAATAAACAACCAGCTATATTTGTTCCTAATTTTGAAAAAGCTGACTATGATTCTATGTTTTTACTTTATGCTTCTCAAAATTGGGATGAACTTTTTAAAGACTGTAAAAGTGTTGAAGAACAATGGCAATGTTTTAAATCCAAACTTCTTGAAGGAATAAACCTACATGTTCCAACCAAAGTTGTTAGTAAAAATAATAAAAAATCCAAATATCCTGAAAACATCATTAAACTTCAAAAAAAGAAGTTGAGACTTTGGCATAAACGAAAAGACAAAAACATTAAAGAGGAATACAAATCAATTAATAAAAAATATGCAGAAGCAGTCAAAAAGCACCATATTTTTTTAGAAGAACAAACACTTAATAGAGGAGACCTAGTAAGTTTTTACAAATTCGTTAACAAAAAAATTAAATCAAAAAGTTATATTCCAGCTTTGGTCAGAAATAAAACTACTCATGCAGTGGAAGATTCTGAAAAGGCTGAAATATTTGCTGAATATTTCAGTTCCGTCTTCACTTGTGATGATGGAAATCTTCCACCTTTTGAGGCGGAAAATACAAACATACTAACTAGTATGAAATTTTCAACAAAAGATGTTTTAAAAGCTTTAAAAAAATTGCCAAATAAGCTATCCAAAACGCCTGACTGTATTCCTGCCTATTTTTTAAAGCGCATAGCCAAAGTAATTGCCGAACCACTAGCCAAAATTTTTAACACATCTTTTGAAACTGGAAAACTTCCAAGTGATTGGCTAATAGCTTTAGTTATTCCTATTTTCAAAAAAAAATTAAAAAACAGAAAAGAAAACTATCGTCCAATTTCTTTAACTTCTAATTGTTGCAAGACAATGGAGCGTTTAGTTTGTGACAAACTTTTCTCCTTTTTCCATAACATTTTGTCTAGGTTTCAACATGGTTTTAAGGATAAAAGTTCAACTGTTACGCAACTAATTGAAGCATTAAATGATTGGACCTTAGCTCTGAAAAACAAAAAATCTATAGATGTGGTTTATTTGGATTTTGCCAAAGCTTTCGACACAGTTTCTCATGAAAAACTTTTGTACAAATTAGAAAAATATGGAGTCACAGGAAATTTTCTTAATTGGATCAAGGCGTTTTTATCCAATCGTTCTTTAAAAGTAGTCATTAACAACTCCACTTCTTCATCTTACAAAGTTACCAGTTCTGTTCCACAAGGTTCAGTTCTGGGACCACTTTTATTTTTGATATACATTAATGACATTTTTGATTGTGTTAAAAACTCTAAAATTAAACTTTTTGCAGATGATGCGAAGATTTTTACAGAATTTTCTCCAAATAATAAAGAGGATATGTATCTTCAGGCTTCAAATATGCAAAAAGATCTTGACAGTGTGGCAGAGTGGGCAAAAAAATGGCAGCTAAATCTGGCTGAGGATAAGTGTGAAACTTTTCATATTGGGCCTTTTAATGATTTAACCTGTAATGAATATAAAATAAATAATAACCCTTTAAAAAAGGCAACTGTGGTTAAGGATCTAGGAATTTATATGTCACATGACCTAAAGTTTTCGCACCATTGTCAAAGAATTGCAGATTCAGCAATGAAAAGGTCTGCTTTGATTTTTCGTTCTTTTACAGCTAAATCTGTTCAAAACTTGTTATGTGCTTATAAATCCTATATTCGCCCACTGCTTGAATATGGAAGTGTAATTTGGAATCCTTATCTGACAAAAGATGTCAATTTAATTGAGAAAGTTCAGAAATATTACACAAGAAGATTATTCAGATGCTGTGGTCTTGGTTATTGTAGTTATGAAAACAGATTAGCCTTTTTGAAACTTGAGAAACTTTCAGTGAGAAGAACTAAAACTGACCTGTGTGAAATATATAAAATAATTAATGGAAAATCTTGCCTCAAATCAAATGATTTTTTTAATTTTAACACCCAAAACACTCGAGGTCACCCTTTTAAACTACAAATCGAGGAATGCAGAATTAATGTCAGAAAGTTTTGTTTTCCTTATCGAGCTATTCCCTGTTGGAATTCTCTAAATGCCTCTCAGGTTACCACCAATTCACTTAAAACCTTTAGGAACTTGTTATAAATTGTCAAAACTCTCTCAGTAAGTGATTGCTCATTATCAGTGCTGAAGCCTAAGCCTAAGCCTCAGCCTTCTGAGCAATTTTTTTTAGCAATCTAATTTTTTTTTTTTCATACACTATTAATAAAGCTGTGTTGCTACTGGATCGCACACAGCCCATATTTTTCTGTTTTATTATGACAAATCTTATTTTGTGACAAAATACATTTTAATTTTAACAAAATACTTGTAAAACATTTTTTTAAAGGTGTCTCCCTACCTATTTTGTCTATGTATTGTGTTTAATAATTTAATTTTTTTTATTGTATTTGTACATAAAATATTGATACCTGGTAATGCTTGTGTGATATTCATATAATTTTACTAATTTATGTATTTAT
>JASAMX010018462.1:0-12299 GCA_030248175.1 Microlaimidae sp. YZB2_3 | reverse complement strand
TACTCAGTTCAGTTACGTATTGTTGATTAGTTTTATGAATTCAAGTTCTAATTTATATGAAATTATTGCTAAATTTTTGTCTTTCAAAATTATTTCTGAAGTTCCCAAGTTTAAAATAATGTTAAATTTTGTTTCTAAAATATAGTTTTTGGTTTCAAAGTTTTATTAGGTGTTTTAATTAATTTTAAAATTTAAGTAGATTAATTTTTGAAAGAAAATTATTGTTGATAGTACATTATGTTATAACTCGATTTTGTTGACGAAATTCAAACCACAAAAAATTGTTTGAATAATCATAATTGGATTCTCACATCTCTAATTAATATATTAAGAAAAAACTTTTCTTTAATATATTTTTACCATACTTTATTTCAAAACACTTGTGATAATATTTTTATTGTATAAAGGGCACTCCTAACACAAAATTTTATCCAATTTTTTTTTAGATAATGATGAAACTAAATTGAAAAGTTTAAATTATCACAGTAAGTTTTATTTCTATAATGATATGTTTTTATTTAAAATATTTAATCGATTGGTTAAGCAGGTTTTCATTAGAAAAAAAGCGGTCAAAAAAACATCAAAACCAAAAAAACCCACATATTTTTAATGCACAGTTTAAGTTTTGAACACAATAATATTTCGGCTACTAACAATATGGTTTTTTTAACAAAAAAAGGAATTCCAAATAGTAATGTTTTTTTCTCAACATTTATTGCAGCGCTTCGGCGGTATTCTCATTCTAACGTGGTTTCAAAAAGTTATTACGCTTAACTTTTTTTGACCAACTAAATATGCGGAGAAAAATAAATTTTATCCAGTTTAAATCAGAATAATTTTTTTCTATTGTTTCAATAAAAAACTTTATCCACGTTGGGTCAATTATGTACTTTGTGTTGTTTTGACTCATTTGACCGTAGTAGCGTTAAATTTATACACCGGAAATGATTACTTTGAAATTTTCTATTGTTTTGTATTAAAACGAAAGAACAAATTATTCCAAAAAGTTAACCTGGGAAATATTGATTTTCTTCGCGCGTACTTTAGCACGCAAAAAAGTTAACTCTGGATAAATTCTAATCTGTCTTTTGAATGCGAGCTCTGGTATAATGAGCTTTACTGAACTTAACGCACAAACCTTAAAGGTATTTTTTCAATAAGCACAAATAAACATCAATCTTAAATGTAATTTTGAATTGATTTTTATTATATTTACGATTCGTTTAAATTTACCATGGTCAAAACCCTCCCATTTAAACGGAAGTTGTTCAGTGTTAAATATCTTTACAAAGTTATAAAGTTATGAAACAACTTTTAGCCAATTACCGCTTAGGTAAAAATAGAGATCTCCCATTCATTAAAAATTAATTTTTTTCCAAGCCCGATTGACTAAAGCATTTCCTCCCACAAGCATTCCCACAGAGCAAAACATATATGACGTGATCACAAGTGCTATGAAATTTTGAGGGTTCTTAAAATCCTGTCGTGTTTAATTCATAAACTCATTTGTTTTAACTACTACTTAATAAAGTTATAATTTTCTAGATGGTGTGAGTAATTCAAATGCTGTCCTGCAAAGACGTAATACGGATGTATCTCAAACTCAATTTAGACGACAGCCTAAGCAAATATTTTTGTATGTTTTAAATTAAAACATTTTTTATAAAAACATTATTTTTTATGTTTTTTAGCAAAGTTTTGACACGGTTCCTAAATTAATTACGAAATTTAAGCTAAAAGCTTGCAACTTAGGAGTTTTTATTTAATCTGATTCTTTTAAAAAAAAACCATCTAAATTATTAACGTAAGTTTAAAACTAAAAACGTAGATGCTTTAGTCTTGTTATACCTACAATTGAGTATTGCACTCTTGTCTTGTCTCCTCCATATATTTCTAACCATATTGATTGTATTGCAAAACTCAGCGCTATTTTTATTTAAACTGGCTGCTAATTGTGGTCTGCCGAATATCTATATAGTTACAGTAAGTGAATAAAATCTTAAAATCTTCAATCCTTTTTAAAAATGTAAAATTCATTTTTATTTTTCATTATGCTACTCAAATATGAACAAAATAAGTAATCTAAATTTTTCTAATTTTTTTGAGTAAAAATATTGATTTAAAAAGCTAAAAAAAACATATTATTCTATTTTTTTTGAGAGTGGCAAGATATTGAAAGATTTTAAATGAATATGTTATAAAAACAAATTCACTAGACATTTAAAAGAAAAATTAAAACTTTTTTAATGAAATTATGAAATTTAACTTGCATATGTAAGCTTGAGGCTATTTATTTTTTCTTTTATTTATTTCAACGTAGTATGCTGTTTTATGATTTTTTAGCATTAGATTGTACAAATTAAATTATTGTATATATTTTACGATAGTATGTGTAATTGTGCATATTAATTTTTTTAAAACTTTCCTTCTAATTTTAATACTTTATTTCAAAGTAGTATCTTTTGCAGAAGTATTAATAAAGACATTCAATTTAATTCAATTGAATTCAAATTGTAAATTTTGTGAACAAAACAAAACAAAGAGGTTAGGTTAAGTGGTTTATAATGTGACTTTTTTACAAGGGCCCTAATTGTGGCCATTAAATGCCCTAATAAAGGCCATTGAGATTCTTAAAAGTGCATCTTAATTAAGTAAACCCCATTCAGAGCAGTAAATGTATCTGATTATTATAAAGTCACAGATTTTTTCTAATTATTTATTATTATGTTATAAATTTTTGGTGTCACTACACCGCGATCTAGACTTTGTAGTTATTGATTATTTGTGCAGGAATTATTGACGTTCTCAAGTTTCTGAAATTTGAAGCTCTGCCACATTTTGATTTAGCTTTATTGAAAAGTAATGACATAAAGTACGTTTTGTAAAGATAAACTCTGTTCAAAACTTATTAAAATGATAATTATAGTCCTAAAATGCTAAAACAAAATTAAAAGATTCTAAGATCACACAAGCTTTAAGTTATTTATGTAAAAAAAGTCCCGGAGATTCCTCAGCTTCATTTGACATGAGCTCCGGAGCATGTGGAGTGTGTGAACATCACTATACAGTATAAATGTTTTAGGGTGCAAAAGTACCAAAGTGCCGCAGGTCAACCGTCTGTCACGGGGCATTCCCTGGGTGGAGAGTCCATAGGTCTTCTCTCTCTGAACGGAGAATCTCAGGAAATTGATAGCTGTTACAGGGAGCGTCGCGTCACTGTGCCGCGCTGGCGCGCAGAAATGCGAAGCAAAATGTTCCGCACTACCGGTTTGGTTGTGGTGGCCTACGTTCTCTGCTGGACCCCATACAACCTCATATCCATGATTGAAATCTTTTGGCCGAATTTGGACAAGTCCATTTTCAACAACACCAACTGGCTTCAAGCTCTGACTCTGTTGAACGCCGTGGTGAATCCCCTGCTGTACGACTATGGCACCAATGTGTTGGTAAAAATTTTTCGCAGGCTCACGTGTTGGGCAGAACCTCGGGAAACAAACCTGTAATAGCTAGTTTCAGTAACAAAAGATCTAGAAACAGGCAACAGCTTGTAGAGCAACATAAATTGAACTCCTGTTTTGACAATCAAAAACATTTTTTTGATTAAAAAATACACTTTCTTATGCAAAATTGAGCTATGTGCTTATTGAATTAGATGGTCAAATATCATGTTTTAAATCTAGTGGGCCAACATGAATGTGTACAACCACACTTTGTCGGGTCTTGAATTCAGACTGCGGTAATCAAGACTTGGTTCCACATCATTATGAGACTAATATCATTATGAGACTAATATGACTGCAAATAAATATGACTGTAATTTTGTTGATGATAAACACGTTTTTTCCCATTAAATAATTCAAAATATTTTAGTCATGGGGCAGTCTCACAATATTGTGCAATCATTGGTCAGTGATTTGCGTCCATATTAAATGTATAGCAAACAAAAAAATATTATTTGTTAAAATTATATAGTTTCAAAAAACCACATCTTGTGTTTTTTCGCTTATTAACGCTCTATTTTAATAAATAAATTAAGTCCATAAAATTTCTTGTCGAAATGCAAAAAACTTCAAACCATGAATTACAAATTGGTTACATATCCATTGAATTGTTTGACAGTGATTTTATAAAAGATTTAGTTCAATTTTGTATTTTTTGTTTGGTTTAAATTGGTGATACAAGTAAGAAAATTATTTTCTCGCGATAAACCAGTGAAGAAATTTTTAATGAATATTGCCTTTTGATATACAGTAGTCGCCGCACTTATAAATCGCGATTAATGAAGGATTAGTTAAGAATTGTGCATTGGCTTTTGCATCGGCTCACATAATAAAATTTAAATTCATAAAAGACTCAATTTCTCTAAATAATGATTAATAATTTAAAATAAACATAAAACATAATCATGCATACAGAGGAATTAATTTTTTATCAATTTAAATTAATGATGTGAACCAATGTGAACCAATGGAAATTAAATAAAATTCGTTTTT
The DNA here is from genome assembly GCA_030248175.1 of Microlaimidae sp. YZB2_3. Classification (NCBI taxonomy): domain Eukaryota; kingdom Metazoa; phylum Nematoda; class Chromadorea; order Desmodorida; family Microlaimidae; species Microlaimidae sp. YZB2_3. The sequence continues at coordinate 7,806 of JASAMX010018462.1, read as the reverse complement.
TTAATTTTATTTTTTTATTTCAAAACTTAAAATTAACACTAGAGATAGAAATTAAAGTCAGTTTTTATTAGCTTTTTTATCTGATTCTCTCCTTGTTCATACTTAATCTTTGGTTAATTCTTGGTTAATCGGGTTTTATGAGTGCGGCTACGGAAAAATATTTATAAAAAAAAAATTGAGTAATGGATTGTTTTGTTTATATTTTCCTAAATTAAAAAAAAATTGAAGCTTTTACTTAATTGTTAGCATATGCAAAATCTGGCATTCTTCAAAGAAATCAATTAAATTAAAATTGTGATTTTGTTATCATGGTAAAGCTTACAAACTCATACAGTTATCAATATAAAACTTATTAATAATATTAAACTTCGTAGTTTCCCTAAACAACCGAAACAAAACGATAAAACCAAACTAAAATTATTTTAGTTTAGCAACGTGTTTTTTAAAAATCTCGATAAAATTTACTTTTTTAAACCATAGATAGAACTTTTTTAAAATCACAAAAAAACCAATAGATAAGAATCTTTTTAAAATAAAAAAAAAATACTAGTAAATCAAACTAAATTTTTTTAGCCGAAACAAAAGATTATACATAATTCTGTGGAAATATTTTTAGTACAAAAAAATAACAAAACGTATTATTATATGCAATTAAGTTAAAACATATAAAATAGAAATAGAAATTTATTAAAAAGTTGTAATTATAAAGCAATAAAAATACAAATGGTCAAACTAAAAAAGAGAACTGAGTAAAAAAACAGCACTAAAATTAAAAACACAAAAAATATACATTTTAGTAATATTTTTTGTAAAAATATATTTAACTTTAAAAAAATAAAAAAATGTTTATCCACACCTTCAAAATTATAATTTTATTAATAGCTCTTTACTTTTTGTTTAGTAGGCACGTACATAAAAATGGGTAATTTTAAAAAAAGTTTCAAAATATCATGTTCAAATTTCTTAGAATATGCGATTTTTTAAAAATCCGGCGTCAAATTCCATTTAGTGACGTATGATTCCATTCCATTACGTAAAATTATAAAAACAAATGTACTAAATGTATTTAATCGATAAAATTTTAAACGCTAACATATTTTATTAGTTGTCTTTAAAATATTTTTGGGATGATAATTCTAAGGATGAGACTTACTTTATTTTATTTTATTTATTTATTACACTTACTGACCTAAAAACTTTAATTAAAATGAACGAATATCTTAAAACGTTTTTGATTATATAAAGGATTTTAATAAAGATTTTTAGCAAGACTTTTACAATTATTCCGCTAATTATACCTGGAGAATCAATTAAAAACACAAATTTAGTGTTTTTTTTTTTTGTTAAATCCAGTCGAAGCTTAAAACCATAGTAATGTGGTTTTTGATATTTTACTTCTTTGTATTATTTGACTCTAAAGAGATGGCTAGTCTTTTCAAATAAACGGAATCACTGGAGTTTCACAAAAAAAAACGTTTACAATAACGTTCAAACAATTCTCACACCTTTCTAGAGAAAGCGCTTTACAACAAATAAAATCCTCTTTATTTTTTAGTCCGCAGATATTGAGCTTAGTAATTACGCTTTTAGTTTTAAGTAGAGTTGTGGGAACATTGTTATTATTGCGAGACAAAGTATTTCAATTTATTTTTAAATTTTAATATTACAAGCATTTTTTTAGTATATTTATCCTGTCAAGCGTAAATTGCGTTAATAAAACCGTTAATAATTACTAATTTTTTGAATTTTTTGAAAAAATAATTTTTTGAATGTTTTTGAAATTTTCGTTTTAAAATTAATATATAGATTTGCCTTTTTTGATTTTTTATTTAATCTATCTGTCGAAAATCAAAAGAATAGTTTAAAGATTTTTAATTTTTTATTTAACTTTTTTAAAAAAATCTGCACTGTGCGGCCTAGTTCACACTGAGTTGACAAATGACATGTTCCACGTGCGTTAACACCATTACACGGCCAATTTTTGCTGTGGTTTGAACGCTTTAACTTATAAAAATGCTATTTTGAATTTTTTATGATTTATTGTTAAAATTAACATAAATCTTACGAATTATTAACGCGTCAAGAGCTTTTTTAATTTTCTTAATTCCTGTTTTTCGTCGATTTTATTATCCAAAATGTAGTACACAGTCAAACTTTTTGTCTTCGATTTCAATTAGTTTTTGTAACAATCCTACTTTTGCCTTTAGGAGCCCACGAAATTTTTTCGTCTAAATATTTTAGTAGTTCAAAGTAAATGACCCTTTTCTTGGTACTTTTAGGACACCTTCATTGTTAAGTGGTGCATTACTTATTGAGATATTGCTCTTGCTCAGAAAAAAATGCCTATGTCAAAGGAAGTAAACATGAAAAAAAATTTCGCGGCAAAAATAATCGTGATTACTAAGGATGCATTAAGCACCAGATTGTAATTCTGAGCTGAGCATTGTTTAGTACTCACAATTAAATTGTTTGTGAGCTTGAGCTTAAGTACTCACAATTAAATATATGTTAGTACCAATTAGTATTGATTGAGCATTTGTGAGCCTGGCCAATTTTTAAAATATACTTATGTAAATCATGGATTTTAAAAAGATTGTATGGTGTAAAAACAGAAGGGATTAGCTGTAGACCCAAAAATAGGAGTTATGGGTGAATTGAGCCATCGAATGAGCTCAACAGCAGCAATGGGTGCTTGTCAGGACGGCTTGAGAAGCTAATTACCTTCTTGGAGAAAATTTTTAATTTAGAACTATAAAACAGTTTTAACACAAGACCAAATCATTGTGGAAAATTTGATTTTACGCAAAGACTAATTTCATATAGAATTAGGGGTTTTAAAAAAAATCTAAGTACCTTTGACTATGTCATATAAGAATGACACATAAGAATTACATTTTAACTAACTATACAACAGTGGTGTTCGTACCCTCCAATATCATGCTCTGGAGCTACGGCCATTAAAAGCGGAGGGATCTCTAAAGCTCCGCTCTTTAAAAGAGCAATTTTAAGCTTAATGTATTTTAAGCTTATTTAAGCTTGGAATACATTTTAAATTACTTGACAAAATAATTTTTGACATCTTTTTTTAATTATTCATGAGTTTAGTGAAAAATAAGGCAAAGTACCGGAATCCGGGGTTGCTCCCGAGCTCCTAAAAACGGAGCTCCGCTCCGGAGTTTAAGCTCCAGGCACATCACTACTATTTTAACGATTTATTGAACAATTTTTACCAAACTGCTATAATTTTTTTTTTTGATTTATAATTTTTTTTTAGCCAAAAGAGCCATCTTTTAATACTAGATTACTGCAGAACATTATAAACTAAAAAATATCGTGCTGGCAAAAAAACATAACACTATGCATCATGCTTTAATTTCTGATTAAAAATAATCTAATAAAGCATTCTCAACTATTTTTTTAAACATCTAATTACTCATATTCATAAAAAAAATAAATAACATCTTTTTTATAACAAAAAAATCAAATGCTTTAAAACACCGGTCGTAAAACATTTAAGTTATATTTTATTGTGTACAAATTTAAAATATATCCTGGGGTTTTTATTTTAAACTGTAATTTAAATGGAAAAGAGTAAAGTTGCTAAAACCGCCGGAGCTAAATGTTTGTTTTACAATACGAAAAAATCACAGCAGAGGTTTTTTTGTTAGAAATTTGGAGTAAAAATTTACAATTTCTATTTTTGTTTGAAAAAAAAAGAAAATAGAGTTAGCGCTATTTAGACACAATTTAAATAAGGTCGAGCAACCTAACCGAGTCGACCATGCGCAAAACCAACCTGAGAACTCATAAAACCTGGTTGATTTTGCGGATGCAACCCATTAGACTTTGTTTTTGGACAAAAAATTGTTTTTTTTTGTACTTTAAACGTAATGCCTTGACAAATAATGCACCAATTTTAACAATAAAGATATCAAAAGATATAGAAAGTTGCCGCTTTTTTGATTGCATGATTTCTAATTAAAATTTTTATACCTGTTGAGCAATCCTTCAAAAACAAAAAAAACAAACCAAAAACGCCGTTTTTTGGGCGTCATTTCCACACCAAAGATATTTTGACGAGAGACGTTTTTTAAGGTCTTTCAGGTAAGTTTGACACAAAAAATCATCATCATCGAAAACAAAAAGTTTGACTCAACACCACACCTTTAATGAAAGATATATAAGTTACCAAAAAAAAGAGCTATGTCATTAATTTGCATGCACAAAAATGGCACTGCCAAAAAATCAGTATTTGAATACATAACATGGGAATAAGCCAAGCACAGCTAGCTAATTTAACAAAGTACCAAAACGTAGGAATTTCAATTCCCGTGGGGCTAATGTTAATTTATTTTAATTTAATTTTATAAGTTGATAAATCATTAAAACGGTTTTTAACAAACACTGTAAGAGGATTAATCCTAGCCATCTTTTAAGTAGGAAGGATTTGGCTCAATTTTAGGGTGCATAAACAGCAAAAGCTTTTTTCGCAAACTTTTATATTCTAGAGAAAAGTTCTTATCACCAAAAGAACCTAAAGCGCAGAATGATTTTGAGTACTAATTTTTAAAGCTATTTATAAAATGAAAATGTGTTGTTTTTTTCAGAAGAATTGTGTATCAAAAGACGGTTTATGGTGTCTACAGTATACATTTTTTTGCGGTTTTAAGAGAAAAAAGTTTGATTAAAAATTTATTAAATCATGGAAAAAAGCTTAACTCATTGACAAGTGAGTGGGGTAACCGCAGTGGGGTAACCGCGGTGGGGTAACAGCAGTTACCCTACTGCGGTTTAACAACAGTAAATCAAAACCCCAACATTGATTTAAACAGCTCTTCCTTTTTAAAAAAAGATCGAATTAGTTGTCTGGAAGGTGTTGAATAAAAATTATTCTGACTACTTGATTGATAAATTTCTTGAAATCTAATTTAAAAAAAAAACACATTATTTGGTGGGAATTCAAAGTTTTACCATTTAGTAATTTGCTTCAAATGGCTGACTGATTGCCCGAATCTTATATATGTGCACAAGTACACTTTTTTTAGACGTTAGTCATTAAATTCACCACTGATAACTCAATTATAATAATATTTTAAAAAAAATAAATTATTAATGTTTTATTATTATTATGTATTAATATAAGATTTTCTTATTTTGAAATTTGCTTACAAAAAAGTTATTTTTTATTATATGAATGTTTTTCGTGTTGGAAAAACAACTGAAATTTTTTGCCTTTTTTGTTAATTCTCATAATCACATTCTACAATATTTTATTTTAACTTACGCACGTTTATAAAAAAATTTAATTTATAATATTCCGACTATTTCCATAGACAGGTCAATCGCAACACTATAAAATTACCTGTGTTGTAGATTATTTTCTAGAAAAGTTAATTTTTTAATTAAAATCTATTTTTCTTATGAATTTCAATATTACTTTAATATTTTTTGCTTTCTTAAAATTATTAAAATAATTCCATAAATTGACAGGGCATAAAATTATTGTAAAAAATTGTTATTATGCAAGAAATTGAATAAATACAAAAACTTATATTTTAGCTTTATAATATTATATACTTTATAGTGTAATTATTCAAAATGAATAATTTTTCCCTGGGAAAAACGGCTACTGACGTAATTAATGAAAATTTTACGCTAAACAGGGACAAAAAAGGAAGTAACGAGGAATCAAGTACCGTAAAATTAGATGAACCTCCGGACATTATGAACGATAAAAAAGTGCTTTTTAACGCGAATGGAATGTTAGCTGTAAGTATTAGCAAATGAACCTGGCAAAGAAGTTTTCGGACCTAGATTTTGTGCCAGTCCACTAAATATAAGCAGATAAGGTTACACTTGTTTAAAACAAACATGTGTGAAACTATTAAATTATCAACTTATTTAATCAAAGCAAGAAATACATACAGGAAGATTTTTTTAGAAAAAAAGGTAAAAAACAATACATTATTAACAATTTAACTACGTGCTACCATTGTAAACAGCTACTAAGGGTTACGCCTTACTAACTTTTATTTAAAACAAATATAAACCAAAATATTAAAAAAAAGCTATTTATTTTATTTAAACAAAGATTAAATTTAGATTTTAAGAGAAAAAATAAAAAAAAAACATTATTAACAATTTTAAGACTAGTTAAATAAGGATAAAAGTAGATCAGGGGCCTATTTCATAAAAACGCTTGTAAATTTTTATTTTATTAATTTCCGCCTACTTTTTGTAAATTACATAATAGAGGATATACGACTCGGGAATATTGAACAACCAACGGAGGGGACGCGACGTGGATGTCGACCAATCGGCACAGGCACGTAAAATGAAAATTTACAAACGTTTTTTATGAAACAGGCCTCAGAATTTTTTATCTCGTCTAATCTAGTCATTTACTAGTTACTGCAAACTTTAAATTATATGGTTCTAGTTAAAGGCTAATTATTTTGCGTAACCTTCTTTTTAAAACTATACTGATTGCTTTTTAACATTTCGCTGAATTTTTATCAAGTTTTAAAATGTTCCATTCAGTCTTTAAGAAAAAATAAAGAAAAACATACTTCATTTATTTTTTTAAGCCCAAAAAAGCATTGGGGTAAGATTTTACTTTGAATAAAAACACTAAAGAAGTTTTTCGGTATTCCTTGTATTCTATACAAGATAAGAATTGAGCATTATGGGGATCTTCTGCCATGGAATCGTTTGTTTGTTATGGCGGAACATTTTTGTTTTTTTAGTTTTCCTTAATGAGCTGTCGTTTCTGTACAAAGTAAAAGAAGCTCCAAAAATATTTTATTGAAAAAAAAACAGAAGAAAAACACTAAACTTTTTTTACTGTTGATAACAAAATTTCAATGTTGAAAATTTTGTGTGCAGAAAAAGATGTTTAATATGGAAATTCGGTGTCAACAATTTAAATTTATTTCCCGAGCCAATAAAACCGAACTGCTATATAAAAACTGAATACATTTTCCAAATACAAGCAAAACACCTTTCTACCTTAACCGATGTAAGTTATTGAGTCGGAATGTGTAAATCACTAAATTTTAATTTTTACTCAATAAAATTTTTACACTAGCATAAAAATTAAATAATTATAATTAAATGCGTATTAAACAGAATTTCACAGTATTATTAGAATTTGGAATTTAGAATCATGGATGGCGCGAAAATTTCCAACGGTTAACAAATTATTAACAAGAATACTATTTGGTCATTTCCAACTTTGTTTTTTATACACCATTTTTCAAATCATGCTAGGATGCCAAAAAGCTTGAGTTTTAAATTTGTTTGTTTTCAAAAAAGTATTAAATAAGTACTGTCAATTTCAAAAAAAAAAAATTTAATTTGTGCTTTATACTATAGTTGGTGTGTTTTTGGAATGTTGTTGTTTGCTGTTATTCTGGTATTATTTATTAGCTGGTAAAGTTTTTACTTCAAAAAAGTGAACTGCCTATAAAAAAGATATTTCACTTCTTTAAATTTACCATTTTGCAATTATAAAAATGTTATAAAACACACCATAAACCAAACACCAAACATTATTTTTGGAATATAATAATTTTAAAATGGCATTAATCATCTAATATTCAAATTAAAAATTTTTTCAAAATTTTTTTGGTACCTTAGCCATAATTCTATGAAGTTTTAGAATATCCGTATAGTAGAAATGTTTTGTTTTGAAAAATGGTGTATAAAAAACACATTGGAAATACCAAGCGGTATTTTTGTTAATAACTTGTTAACCGTAAGAATTAATTTTTGGTGTAATGCAATTATTTTCTCAGTGTGAGCTGA
>JASAMX010018461.1:0-18696 GCA_030248175.1 Microlaimidae sp. YZB2_3 | reverse complement strand
GGTCTTACTCGTTCAGTTACGTATCTCTAAAAAACAAGCCGAACTATCACTCATTCGGGACGTTACAGTTGGTGACGTCCCAGAGTGACCGAACTATCCAGTACAAGTTCATCCGGTCCAGCAACCAGTAAGCAACGGCGCGATCCGTGGATCCACTGTTCTCAGCGGTCAGGTGCAACGCCCTCAAAGCAACCGTTCTTGAAAAAGCCTGTCCGGGGTTGAAGACCTCCTAGTTCCCAAGAGCTGCTCATTTCGCTCGAGAACCAGGAGGTGCGAACGAACAACGACCTTCCCCCGGAGAACCAGGCGCCGGCAGCTAAGGAGAGCTACTATAAAGAAAGAAACCCCGGTTGAAGAACAGAGGCTTCCAGACGCTGCCAACCGAAGCCTGTATCACAGAAGATCTGAAATTTGCCGAGGTGAGTTGAGAACACCGAGGCAGCCAAACGCCTTCCAACTGAAAGAAAAAGCCTGAGAAAATCAAAAAAGAAATCCCATAGAAATCAAGGTAGCTAGACTCCTTCTGACAGAAGAAACAGAAAAACTGATAATCTGACCGTGTAAACCTCATATACTATCGGTTCCAACTTCGTCACCAAAAACATTTACGAAAAAGCATCTCGTTGGTGTTTTGACTTTTTAACGCATAGAAGAAATAAGCCATTTTTAGAAGCAATAATTGTCTGGTTCAGTTACGTATTGCTCTTAAACTGTAATTTATTGATCAAAGTGTTTTAAAATAAATAAATTTTGAGAGAAAATTTAATTAAATTACGTGTGTATGGCTGTTTTTACAAACTAGTTTTGAAACAGGAAGCTAAACGATACAATTTTCTAATGGGATTTGCATGTAATAAAAATCAATAGTATATCTGTTTAAGAGTTATTATTATTATTATTATTATCATTATTAATTTTATTTAACAATTCTAATAATAAATGATTGTAGTAAATCACAAGCGCAACTACAATTTATTCACTTCGCGTGATCACGATACTTTATATCTAAAACAAAAACTTAAAGGAAGTAATGAATTCAAGCTATCACTTTTCTCTTCGCATTTACAAAAGAAAATAAAGGTTGGTTTCGGATCATTCATAAAGAAAATCAATTATCTGAATAAAAGCGTCTGTTTTTTTAATAACACAAAATAATCAGCAGATTCAAGGCCGTAATAATATTTGTACACTTAGCTGAAATCGCCATTTAAAAAAATCCTGTAAAGTTGGGTTTTCTTTCCTGAATCGATAGCAAAATGCTAAGAAGCTGAAAGCTACTGAGTGTGAGTATACTACCAATAATAGCCAACGTAAAGCCGTAAATGGTAATAGTCCTATATATAATTTTAAGTTTAGTAATTTCGACAGCTCATGCATATTTAATCGGAATCACTTGCGCTCCAATTATTGTTAAGAAGGGATTTATCGGGTTATTTGCCGTGAGTAGAAATTTAAAAAGGTTGCAATCTACCCCGCCTCAAATGGAAAAGTACATTTTTCTCATCAGGAATTGGCTGCAGATATTTATATTAGAGCCTATTGATTCCAGCATTCGCTTTTCGTTTCGCACTGGGCACATATAACCTAACATAACGATTAAATGGGAATTTTTTTGCGTAGCCTTTGGGCAACTTTTATTTTTTTTTAAAAAAGTGCAAACATTACGGATTTAGTAAAAATAACTGTGCATATTTTCTATAATCCCATATAAAAAATAACCAAAAGGAAACTGTGGTGCGCCATGAAAAATCCGTGCAATAAAACGGACCAAAGCTTATCACTTCCCGAGAAACAAGCCATTGGTTTCTTGTTCGCCCTTTGTGTGAAGCAATTTCCAGCCATTTCAAAAATGTTCTTTTCTACGGCTTTATATACTATACAGGCACTACGGCACGTTCGCAAACCTTCAGGCTGCGCGCCAAAATGAGTCCAAACCGCATAAGATTTGTGCAAAAAACAAAGCAACATTATTATTTGCAGAGTTTTTTTATTTGCAAAAAATACTCACTCTAGGATGAAGTGTTTCCTTTTAACTTATGTAATGTTCTTTGTAACCAAACGAGTTCGTCAAAAGACACAAACAAAACGAAGCGTTGTTACAATGACAAAATAATTCAGGATCGTCACAAAATACTGGCAATTGTGACTGTTTTATTCTGCCGTAACATATCTAAAGCGGAAGTATCTCGACTTTAATATAATCGGGTTTTTTTCATCTGTATTGATTTCAAAGGCTTGAAAATGGGTATTTATAACGCCTTTTTGCGTCTGAAGGTTTGTAAATTGAAAAAAAAACAGGAAATAGAAACATACTCAAACAAAGAAAAAAAGCTATAATTTAGCTTTATATATAATAAAGACTACGTAGTAGAAAATATTTAATTTTGAGATATTTTAATTTTAATTTAATTTTAATATTTGAAACAAATATATAAAAGTATAGACGCCTAAGCATAATTTAAACCTCGGGTATATTTCTAAAAAAATAATTTTTTATCAATTTTTTCCAGTAGTAAATTTTTGCCACATATTATTTTGAAAAATATGAAGTAAACAGTAAAGTAAGTTTGTTCTATATATAATCAGCTCACTTGAGCATTTCAATGTAAACACTTTTTTGGTAATTATTAATTTGTTTTGTTTTTATCATTTTATTATTTTATTTTTAGACTGATTTAACCTGCACTACAATTGAAAAAATAAATTACTGAAATTAGTAATACATTTTATATATTACTTTTGTTGCGACTATTCAATCTTAAAAATAAGTTCGTTTTTTGCCACACAGTGGTTAATTTAAGTATGAATACATGGCCCTACCTAGCATTACAAAAATTTGGGTCCGCGGTCCCGCCGCGAAATAGGAATTCGTTATGAAACCAATGATTTTTACCAATTTTTTTCAGAAACCCGAGATTAAACAATTATATTAAAACAATTTCGAGTATTTTTGTTAACTTTTGATCATTATTTAGAGCTATATTAACTAAGGTTTCTCATATGTAAATTTTTTGATTAATCAGAAAAAAATATTTTGTAATGCTTAATTAAATACAAAAAGACAATTAAATATTTTCAAGTATATGTTTTATTTATATACAGTATTTCCAGTTTCAAAAATAATACAAAAATGCATTTAATTTGAGAGGAACTTTGTTTCGTGGTGGGACCGCCGACCCAATTTTTGTTATGCTAGGAAAGTCCATTGGAAACAATTTAAATAAAAAAAATTACAACGCCAAGACAAGATTGAAAATATTAAGCCAGAATGTCAAATTATTATTACTGAATAATTAATAGTTTTTGATCAACGTGAAAGTTTGACCTCAATTACAATCAATATTAAATTAATAAAACAAAAACAAATATTGCCTACATTGTACCTAGTATAGTTAACGTGAACAATTTTACAAAATAAAGTTTTTTTAAGACTTTGCGAAATTCTTGTTTAACCTATTTATTTCAAATTAAAATTTTAAAAAATCGGCGCCGAGGAGATGGTATGACCATTATGAAAACGGTTTGAAACGGTAAAAGATACTCTAAGGTTACTTAGAGGCTTAATGGTGCGGTGCGGGGTCAAACTTTTTGTTTTCGATTTTGATAATTTTTTGAGAAAACCTTACCCCTGCCCCCAATAGCCCACAAAAATTTTTTTAACAAAATATCTCCAGTGGGTTAGGAGTTATGACCCCACAAAAATGGCGTTTTTTAACAATAGACTATTTCGACATAAGGCGTTTTACACAGTAAAATTCCGATACACATTAGGCCGAAAGTTGAAATTAAAATAATATTTAAATGAAAAATTCTATTACTTTTGCAGTGTAAAATAACGTGTAAACACTAAAGGCAAAATATGAATTTGATTGGATTTGTAATAATGTAGTTATTAATGTTTAAATTTAGTAAAAATGCGAACATAAAATAAAATTACAGTCATACCGAGCACCTAATATATAAGTAAGGTTTTACTCTGCTTCGTCAGATGTTCTCTCGATGGTCTAGTGGTGTGAGGCGGTCGGCTTTAGAATGCAAGGTCGGGATTTCGAACCCCAATGAAGTTCCTTTTCCATTTTTGGTACCGGAATTTAAACTTATCAAAATTTCATTTAAACTTATTAAAATTGAATTTAATAAAACAGATCTTTTTAGTTATTTTAAAAAAATCAATTATTGATTATTGATTGGTATTAATAAAATAAGAAGAGAAAATAGAGTATGCTAGTGATTGATGTAGATACTAAAATTTTTGATGTAGATATTTTTCTATAGACACAAAAAAATTAAAACCAAAGTCTGTAATGTAAAAAGCATCTTGGAGTCTATTGTTTAATTTCTTTTGATATAATAATATCATTGTTGATTTTTTAATTAAAAATCCTCCACGAAATATTGTTTTGCATTATTATAATCTTCCGGAAAATAATTTTTCCAAAAAAACAGCAAGTATGTATTATGCACCTATATTCTATCTACCACAAAAAAACTAATTATAATTTATACGTCCTGGTACAAGAAATGAAAAAAAGAAGTTCATTGGGATTCGAACTCCCGACCTTGATTATCGAGTAAAATCCTACTTTCGTAATTTTATTTTTTATGTTCGCGTTTTTACGAAATTAAACATTAATAACTACATTTTTACAAATCCAATCAAATTTATATTTTTTCTTTATTGTTTACAAGTTATTTTACGCTGCAAAAATTAATAGAAGTTTTCATTTATATATTATTTTAAATTCAACTTTCGGCCTAATGTGTATTGGAATTTTACTGTGTAAAACGCCTTATGTCGAAATAGTCTATTGTGTACGTGAAAAATTGCTCAGTGAGTGTAACGATTTAAGTTACAAATTATGTACTCAAAGAAAGCGGCTACTTTCTACTTTAATTTGATACCTTGATATCGTCAAGATTGGTACAGTATTTGTCGAAATATTGCGTTTCTCGTATAAAAAAACCCTCGATATTTTCGTTAAAAATACAAAGTGAAGGAAAGAAAGGTTGGGAAAATTTCACAAAATTACTGCCGTCGTTTGGCGGTTTTAACGAAAAAATTGCGGGTTTTTTGTACGGGAAACGCAATATTTCCACAAATATTGCACCAATCTTAACGATCAAGGTATCAAATTAAAGTAGAAAATAACAGCTTTCTTTGAGTGAATAATTTGTAACGTAAATCGTTGTACCTATTGAGCAATTTGTCACGTACAGAATTGTCAAAAAACGCCATTTTTGGGGAGTCATAACTCCTGAACCACTGTAGATATTTTGTTGAAAAAAATTTTTTGGGCTATTGGGGGCAGGGGTAATGTTTTCACAAAAATTATCAAAATCCAGGACAAAAAATTTAACTCCGCGCCGCACCTTTAAATGAAGCATTTAAAAGGCGGAGACCCCGAGCTACGCCACATTTTTGTACGGATTAGATAAATAACTAAAGAGTACCTACATTGTAATGCCGAAGAAATTATTTTATCAAAATTTTTTTCTAAACTATAGGCAAATAAAATCTAGCTGACCGCGATATTTGCAGTATTGAATCGACTATTAACAACAAAACATTCAAAATTTTTCACTAAAACGGATTAATAACACAGATTAAAAACTGTATTTTAATAATTATTTATCAAATTACTTAATTTGTAACCTAAATGCAAACTTTTTAAGGAGTCTAAAGTTGGTTAATTTTGTACATTTTGTGAAAAGGTGGAATTAAAAAAAAATTCTGCGTTCTTATTTGTTTTTAAAAAAAAACACGTCATTACCGCACAATTTTAATTGGTCCCCTCATGTCTGCATTCCAATTTTCAGCGTCAGCCAGATATAATTCAACCCGGTATGGCCCGACTCGCTCCCGCCAACTCGCTCCCGGCCCAACTCGCTCCCAGCCCAACTCGCTCCCAGCCCAACTCGCTCCCAGCCCGAATCGCTCCCAGCCCCAACTCGCTCCAAGCCCGACTCGCTCCCTGCCCAACTCGCTCCCAGCCCTACTCGCTCCCAGCCCGACTCGCTCCCAGCCCAACTCGCTCCCAGCCCGACTCGCTCCCAGCCCGACTCGCTCCCGTTTAAAACTGTAAACGCATTTTTATAACAGAATATTAGTTTAGTAAAAAATGTACATATGACACAAAATTATATAACAAAAGGAAGATGGATTTGATGCAATGCGTGATGCAGTGTATTATTAGACATTATGCTTTATCGCACAGTAAAGAGGCTTAGGCTTAGGCTTAGGCTGAGGCTGAGGCTTAGGCTTAGGCTTAGGCTTAGGCTTAGGAAAATCCATCTTCCTTTTGTTATATAATTTTGTGTCATATGTACATTTTTTACTAAACTAATATTCTGTTATAAAAATGCGTTTACAGTTTTAAACGGGAGCGAGTCGGGCTGGGAGCGAGTCGGGCTGGGAGCGAGTTGGGCTGGGAGCGAGTTGGGCTGGGAGCGAGTTGGGCTGGGAGCGAGTCGGGCTGGGAGCGAGTTGGGCTGGGAGCGAGTCGGGCCGGGAGCGAGTTGGGCTGGGAGCGAGTTGGGCTGGGAGCGAGTTGGGCTGGGAGCGAGTTGGGCTGGGAGCGAGTTGGGCCGGGAGCGAGTCGGCGGGAGCGAGTCGTGGGCAACCCAATTCAACCATAATTTTTTTAAAACTTATAAAAAAATCATAGAAAAAGTTATAAAAATGCAAATACAATAACTTTAAAAATTTGATTATTTAAAGGACAGAGCTCCGGAGCTCCGGAGCTTTAAGAACAAAGCAACTTTTTCTGAAGCCCAGTTCACAAAGGTTCCGTTATAATATTTTACAAATGCCAATGTAATCGCTCTTAGGCAAAAAAAATCAACGTGTTCTTGCAAAATGCAAGCATAAATACGCTAAATAAATAGGCAAAAAATTAAAAATAAATGAAACAAAATAGACAAAATAAATATAGTTTTAAAAACACACAATTTATCGCATATTATGTTACGTAATTAAAAGTAGTGACGATTTCCGCAAATTTTTTGAATATTTATAAAATTTGCATATTTTTTATAAAAATATTGTAAAAATACTGTTTATAATAATTATAAACATCAATATTTCTGCTATTTTTTTGTTAAAACTTATTGTGTATTTCACTTTAATTTAATAAAAAGAAAAATGTTAACCTGATTTTTTGATTTTTAAAAAATCATAAAATTAACTTCAAAACATGCCGTCGCTTCAAAATCAAACTCTGCTTTGGCTGGCTGCCATAAGCAATACAATGGAAAGAATGTTTCTGGTTTCTTTCTTCGCAAAATCAATCAAAATCTGCGCAAATTTGAAAAACTACATTATTCACGTACATAGACCGAAGCGTGCCTAAAGCGTGCGTTAAAGCCTTCACTAATAAAACGTATTTGATTTTTAAATAAACTTGTCATATGGGTTTAGCGATATTTCTATATTCAAATATTATGCTTCGGAGCTCCGGCCATTTAAAGCGGAGGAAACTTCGGAGCTCCACTTTTTAAATGGCGATTTTCAGCTTATTTAAGCTTACGAATATTTAAATTACTTTATCTTAATTTCTTGGAATAATTTTTATCGTTTTTAATAAATTTTAAAAAAATTATTTACAAAAAATTTTGACAAAATAATTTATGGCACCCGTCTTTAATAGTGATGGGCAGAACGGCGGAACCCCCGGATCACCGGAACCCGAACCACGGAACAGGAACCGGAATTGAGATTTTTTAAAAATCCGAAACAGAAACCGGAACCGGAATTCCAAATTTTGCTCGGAACATTCGAAACCCGGAACAGGAACTGCGTATTAAACTACGAAACCCCCGGAACACCGGAACTGGAACCAGAAACAGAATTGGGATTTTCCAAAAATCCGGAACAGGAATCGGAACCGGAATTCCAAATTTTGCCCGGAACATTCGGAACCCGGAACCGGAATTGAGATTTTCCAAAAATTTGTGTTTTTTGTGATGGGAGGGGTTGACCCGGACGGGATGGACCGAAAGATTGGGATGGGAGGGGGGGTTTTCCAAAAATCCGGAACAGGAATCGGAACCGGAATTCCAAATTTTGCCCGGAACATTCGGAACCCGGAACCGGAATTGAGATTTTCCAAAAATTTGGAATACGAATCGGAACCGGAATTCCAAATTTTGCTCGGAACATTCGAAACCCGGAACCGGAACTGCGTTTTAAACTGCGAAACCCTCGGAACCCCGAAACCTGAAGCAGAACCGGAATTAAGATTTTCCTAAAACCCGGAACAGGAACCGGAACCGGAATTCCAAATTTTGCCCGAAACATCCGGAACTTGGAACCGGTACTGCCCATCACTAATAACAAGTACTGCAAATGCAGAACGCGGTTATACTGAAAAATAAGTGGGATTTAAAGAAATTGGAAAAACTATCGGATATGGTGTATTTCGGGTTAAATATTTTCAACAACTTGCTTTTTCTACATGTACATCAAAAACTTTTAGTCTTATCTTTTTTTATTATGCAATAATTTAAACATATTACAATACGAAAAAATGTTTATTTCTCAATCGACTAAATTCTTACGTTAGAAATGATTTGCATAAGCATTTTTGGCAAGCAAAAACGCAGTTGATTGGTCGTTCCGTATGATATTTAGTTCAGTTAAGGCTGCTTCATACTTATGTAAAAACGTCCTTTGGACAAACTCCAAAGTACAAACACAGCGTATAAACGTATGTAAAAACGTCCTTTGGACTTTGTCCAAAAGGGCGTTTTTACATAAATATGAACCAACCTTTATAGTACGCTCAGCACAAGCAGTTTTTGCGCAATTTTTCTACAAAAAAATTAAGGTGATTCGACAGTTTCAAACGGACGCTTTTCAACCGAACCGTAAGCAAATTATTCATTACGTGACTTCGGTCGATAAAAACTTTGTACTGAAACAGAAAATATCTTTAAAAATAAGAAAATAACCGCCTTTTAAAATAGAAAAACACGTTCCAATTTGGTTTTAACCGCCACCAGTCGTATAAAACCTAATTGAAAATCTCCAATAGAATTGAATAAAGCCGGTTGGCTGGTACCGAGTACCGATCAAGCTTGATGAAATTAATTAGTGTTGGGCTGCTTTGTTCTCTTTTTTAGTATAACAAATAATCTAAAAGAAATGCTAGGGTTCTTTTTTTCCGATACTTCAGTCAGTGTTTCCAAAATTGTTCCTAATAAATGCATCAAGGAAACCCAATTGAATTCCTACAAGAAGCTTTTTTTCACTTCCGCCCAACTTGTTTTTTTTCTTGATACAGTGCGCTGTGTCAATAAATGTTGCGAACATTTAATTCTTTGTAGATATTTACAAAGAAATAAAATCCTACGCTAAAGCATAAGGATTTATACAAGATATATTTATGCAAATATTCGGTTTTTCATAATTTTTTGCAAAAGTTTATGCATTTTAATTTTTTTAAAAAGTTTCTAAAAAAAGAAAAGGTCTTTTACATACAAATGGCACGTTCGTAACTTTTATGAAACAGGGCCCAGGAGGGAAAATGTTAAAACTTATGTTAAATAAACGAATATCTATCAATAATATGGTAAAAATATAAAAAATAATAACCTATTCAGTTTTTGGAATTTGAGCTTTTTTTGAATATTGTTAAAATGCAAAAAAACTAGTTTTTAAGTTGTGGCGCAGTGGCAGGCTTTTCGACTTGTGTGCGTACTGAAGATCCGACTAAGACACGCTATATAGTAATAATATTAATGTTTGATGGTATTGTTATGTATAATAATTGGTTGCGCAGTAATTAGCGCCGAGTAATATCTGCCTTGGATATCCTGCTTTATGCTAAAAATTAAAAAATAAAATAAATAAATTTGTATTGTATATTACAAAATTAAGATGTTATTATTTTCATTAGAAAATTTTAAATAAAAAAATTAAAAAAATGATTAACAAAACTCTACTCTTTAGAAATGGAAATAAACTTGCATTTAATTTTTTTGACTGTTTAAAAATAATTATTATCCTAAACATTTGTTTTTGGCATGATAAAAATGAAGTTTCCGCTTGGTTTTATTTTTTCAAAAGTTAATACCTTTCTATCTAACTCACGTCCATCTATACCCAACATACAATATCAATATAATTTATTGCAAGAATGTTCATTTAATTGCTAACAACTACAATTGATATAGAATTCAAAAATATAACCGCAAATTTTTCCAAATAAGTCAAGAAAAAAACTGGCGTAAGCGGTAAAATAAATAAGGACGCGCCAGAAATTTAATCAAACGTAATGGGAAATTGGAATGACGTAAAAATTGGGCCGTTACTTAGAATAAACCGTTTTATATTACTTCTGCTACCATGCGAGAAAATTTAATTAGCAGAAGAACAAATGTTTCCGAGTTTTTGGATAAGTATTGAGAATTTTTCAGCTTTATAGCAGGGATGTGATGAACTTAACGATACAACAGTGCCTTGTCGATGGTTTGATTATGAAAAGTGTTTTTTTCTCCGAAATACGGAATAATCCATGAATCTCACAAAATAATTTGCAAAAAGTGTCGTTTAATTAGCAGGAGCATAGACTTCGCGCAGCATATTGGACGTTCAATATGGTAGGTAGTAGGTAGGTCGAGTATTTTCTGGCGCGTTTTTCCAACCAAAAAAATTAAGGGGAGTCAAAATTTGCGAAAGCACTTGCTAAACATCAATCTTGCTCAGAGATTTAGGAATTAGCAGCCATTTTTAAAAAAGTAATGACAGTCGTCGCTTAGTGACAAAAATATGATTTTTTTTTTACTTTTTTAAATTTTAACTAATCGGTTTGATCTATGCGACAGTCTTAAAAAATGTTTTAAGTTCTAAATCAATCAAAACGTTTCGCAAATTTTATATCATTCAAAACGAATTTTTTCCGAACTATTCATTAACAAATTTCTAATCATTAGTCATTTTTTTGTTTTTAATCTCATTACCTGGTGCATTATAGTGTATTTGTATATAATTAGTATTTACAAAAGTGTTTTGCACATATTTTTTATATATAATGCTTTATAATTAAACTATATTCTTTTTTATATGGTTGGAAATCCGCTTTGTCGAGAAAAAACTAAAATTATCTAATATATAATGTAAAAAGAGTGAAAACCTACGCTTAAATCATAATAAGCTGACCGATTAAACGCAATTAGCTGTAAACTGCATTTATCATTTAACTATCTTTTCACGTAAAAAGGCTTGGTCACAAAAAAAATTCTGGTCTTATACTCAGCCAAAAACTGCACAAACTGTTGATATCTTTTGAACGTTACAAATTTCAGTGAACTATATGTAGAATATAGAAACAAAGATTAATTATATTTCAAAAATTGTTCAATTATTTGTTTACTTGAAGGCTGATAACGTAGCGTCACTAAAGGTTACCTTGACAATAACAGGAAATTCATTAGATTTCCATTTATGAAACAAATAAGTAACACAATTATTTCCTTTAGAAGTAGCTTTATTATAAACTCTACAGAACTCAAAACCAAAAGGAGCTAATGGTTACATAAGTTAATGCTTTATAATAAATTAAACAATTTATTTTAGCGTTAGAAAGCAAATTAATTACCGACTGCAAGATTAAGAAACCAACATGAAAAAATTTAGCTAATTGTTAAACAGTGGGCGCTCTCATCACAACTTAGAGGTGCGGTACGGAGTCAAACTTTTTGTCTTCGATTAAAATAATTTTTTGAGAAAACCTTAACCCTGACCCCAATAGCCCACAAATAGTTTTTCAACAAATTATCTCCAGTGGTTCAGGAGTTACATATGACTCCACAAAAACGGCTTCTTTTGACAATTCTGTACGTGAATGATTTCTTAATGAGTATAACTATTTAAGTTACAAATTATGTACTTAAAGAAAGCGGCCACTTTCTAATTTAATTTGATACCTTGATTGTTAAGATTGGAGCAGTATTCGTCGAGATATTGCGTTTTTCGTACAAAAAACCTAGATTTTTCCGCTAAAATCACGAAGTGAAAGAAAAAAAGGTTGGCTTCACAAAACTTCACAAAATCACTGCCGTCGTTTGGTGTTTTTAATGAAAAAGTTGCGTGTTTTTTGTACGGTAAACGTAATATTTCGACAAATATTGCACCAATCTTAACGGTAAAGGTATGAAATTAAAGTAAAAAGTAGACGTTTTCTTTGAGTGCATAATTTGTAACGTAAATCGTTATACCCATTGAGCAATTTGTCACGAACAGGATTGTCAAATATCGCCAGTTATGGGGGATTATAACTCCTGAACCACGGGAGATATTTTGTTGAAAAAAATTTTGTGAGCTATTTGGGGCAGGGATAATGTTTTCACAAAAAATTATCAAAATCAAAGACAAAAAGTCTGACACCGCACCGCACCTTTAACCAATTTTTTTTTCTTTTTTTGCTTTCAAGGTGCAGTGCTGCAAATGCGGTTATAAACCTGAATTATGTTATACCAACTTTGTTAGAGCGGAGCACTGCACTTTTAAAATCATTTCAAGGTATTTTCAATGCAAAAGTTCATCAATATAAACTTAGCTTAAACAGAAACCTCTCATAAAATCGCATAAAAATTACGACATTAAATATGCTGTTATTGCAGATTTCGCAAAAAAATATACACGGTGGTGTCTACATTTTGTCATAATGTTAATTTTTGGCGTTATATTACCGCTTTAACGACAAACTATAAGTCACAAGATACGTTTAATGGAGCCATTCAGAATGTGTTAAAAACTTATCTTTTTTATTTATTTATTATTTATAAATTTATAAATCTATAAATGTTAAATTTTTAATTTTCACTACTAAAAAAAATTTTACCAAAATTCTGTAATGGCAATCTTACGAGTAAATTTAAAGGTAAAACAACCAATAAAACTTTATTTGCGTTTTTCAAAAAATAACAAGTTTATTTTCGTTTTATCCACTGAAAATCAATCTCCTCCTGGACCGCTGGACTTCGACAAGATAAATTAGCCAGCTGAGAATCGTC
Source organism: Microlaimidae sp. YZB2_3 (assembly GCA_030248175.1). Lineage (NCBI taxonomy): Eukaryota > Metazoa > Nematoda > Chromadorea > Desmodorida > Microlaimidae > Microlaimidae sp. YZB2_3. Next base: position 5,682 of record JASAMX010018461.1, on the reverse strand, counting down.
CATATGAAATAATTTTCGCTTATTAAATTTTGCAAAGATATTTTCACAAGATCCGAGTTATTTAGCGAACTTATACAAGGGGGTTCACACTTAAAGAAACTGCATTGTTCCCATTTGTAACCCTTCAAAAATGTTAAATGTTTCTCCACAATGAGCCAGATCTGCTCGTAATTTTGTAATTTCTAATAAACAACTAATATAAACAAAAGGGGTGTTGTTTGTGTTGTGACTCTTTGTGTCAGAGTAACGATGAAATATTCTGCAGTAATTTTGTAAATAAAAAAGTAAACAAAATACCGGTCTTCCCGTTTCCACGTCGGAGTAAGCGAAAACGAAAGTAAACCGAATCGTCGTTACTACGGCAAAATGAGTCACAATTCGTATAAATTATGTGTGTCTGTAACTCAATTTAAATTTAAAAATGGACCCTATTAACTACGGAATGAGTCACAGTCACGTGTATTTTATAACGACAGTGGCTCAGTTTTCCAAACAAAATACCGGTCTTCCCGTTTCCACGTCGGAGTAAGCGAAAACGAAAGTAAACCGAATCGTCGTTACTACGGCAAAATGAGTCACAATTCGTATAAATTATGTGTGTCTGTGACTCAATTTAAATTTAAAAATGGACCCTATTAACTACGGAATGAGTCACAGTCACGTGTATTTTATAACGACAGTGGCTCAGTTTTCCAAACAAAATACCGGTCTTCCCGTTTCCACGTCGGAGTAAGCGAAAACGAAAGTAAACCGAATCGTCGTTACTACAGCAAAATGAGTCACAATTCGTATAAATTATGTGTGTCTGTGACTCAATTTAAATTTAAAACTGGACCCTATTAACTACGGAATGAGTCACAGTCACGTGTATTTTATAACGACAGTGGCTCAGTTTTCCAAACAAAATACCGGTCTTCCCGTTTCCACCTCGGAGTAAGCGAAAACGAAAGTAAACCGAATCGTCGTTACTACGGCAAAATGAACCGCAGTTCGTATAAATTATGTGTGTCTGTGACTCAATTTAAATTTAAAACTGGACCCTATTAACTACGGAATGAGTCACAGTCACGTGTATTTTATAACGACAGTGGCTCAGTTTTCCGTAGTGACGACTAAATGAATTATCGACGACGCGTTAAAAAGCGGTGGATAGTTGAAGGGTAAAAAGCTATTTAAACGCACGCCAGCTTACTACTAAGTAAACAAAGTTTCAAATCCATTTAACGGCCACTGTTTGGTCAGCATTACGCCAGACTAAGGCGCCATTAGTAAAATATCAAAACTACTATGACTTTTCGCAGATAACATTGCATTTACGTAAGTATTGTATATACTCTCCATTATCGTGCTCCGGAGCTTCGGCCGTTTGAAGCGGAAAAAACTTGACCGTTTACACCAGCCTTTTTGTGTTTATTTACACTCGAAATTAAATTGATAGAAATTGAATTGAAAATTTGTATTTTCAGAAATTATAAAGAAGACAAAAAAATGCACACAATATAACAAAAAGAAAGCGGGCAGGCAAAGGTTATTGCACTTAATTACCTCCCGAAATATTACAAAATTACAGTATTGTCTAAAATCAAAACACAATAGTAATAAATGTTTACAGTATTGGAAGTCAAGTATAACATATTAAAAAATAAATTTATAAAACCAATAACATGTTATAAACTTTATTTTGTGAATTTAATCATAAAAATTGTCCAGATTTTAAGAGTTAGCTTAAAATATTAACAATTTTTTTCTTGTAAAAAACAAAAAAAAATGATTATTTGTATATTGTTATTTGCTTTTAATTAAATTTTAAAAGATTCAGAAATTTTTACATGTCAAAATTTACGGAAAAATCACAATAAATACCCTTATAAATTATTTTATTTGCATTTTTTGCACTATTTGTATTGTGTTTTTTTTTAAGTTTGAAAAAATTTAGACACGAAATTTTCGACAAATACATTATTTTTTTAAATAAGGTGTTGTGAGTATACATGGCAAAATTATTTTATTTTTTATTTTATATTTTTTTATTTTATATTTTACATTATTTTTTTAATTATTCACGAAATTAATACAAAATTAGGAGGAGCTCCGAATTTCCAGGAATTACCCCGAGGGTTGCTCCGGAGTTTTGAAAAGCGGAATTTTACTTCGTCGGAGCTGTGAAGTTTAAATCTCCGCGGAACATCACGAATTCACACTGACTAGACTACATGTAATCGACTCTAATACATTACACTGACCACACTTAATTTACACTGATTATATACATTAAACTTACACTGCAAGTTGCACTTTAATTTAAACTTCAATTAAAAATTGTTTCTTAAAGATCAGTAGTGACTTATGAAAAACTTCTAAATTATCATAGTTTGAATAATTGTGTGGTCTGCGTAACTTAAAAACCTTATAAACATAAATTTATGAAAAAAAAATTTTCGTTCTTCTAATTATAACAATTATATTTCCCAAAATGGTTTACAGAAAAAAATCTCGGTTTTAGCTAACCAAATGCTGTTGTCTATTTATTTATTGGTTTAAAAAAATACAGACACTCGTGTCATTTCTAAATTTACTACTATTTTAAAGGCTTAAAATATTTTAAAATAATATTTTAAAATATTTTTAAAGTATAAATAGTAAAAAAGAACGGTTTACAATAAGTCCTTTTGCAATTTTAACATGAATTATACTTTTAAAAAAATTGATTTATTAAACTCGTTTACTTAAACTTTTTGGTTCTCTTTGATACAAAAAACGCATTTCTCCCTTTTTATTACACTGACATCACTTGTTTTACATTTTCTAACACTTATATTACATTTAAGGCTGGTTCATACTTATGACAAAACGTCCTTTGAACAAAGTTTAAAGGAAAAAAATCCTTTTGACTTTGTCCAAAGGACAAATACAGCGTAAAAACGTCCTTTGGACTTTGTCCAAAGGACAAAGTATAAAGGACCATATATAAGTATGAACCAGCCTATACACCGATCTCATTACATTTTACACGGTGCTATTAAATCTAAAAAGAATGACACTTATTGTGAGTCATTCTGCCACAACAGCAAAGCCATAGAAAAGTTCCACTTAAACATAGTATCGTCATTACTACGGTAAAATGAGCCACAGCCATTATAAAATACACGTCAATGTGACTCATTCCGTACTTCATAGCGCGCTGTTTTAAATTTAAAATGAGTCACAGTCGCATATATTTTATAAGAACTGTGGATCATTTTACCGTAGTAACGACGTTATACGGATTCAAACACTGCGTCATCACTACAGCAAAATAAGTTAGTTAGAATCATCATAAAATATGCGTGACTGTGACTCATTCTATACTTAATCCAGTACTATTTGAAATCTAAAATAAGTCACAATCGCATAAATTTTATTTAAATTATGAATCATTATGCCGTAGTAACGACGACAATATGAATGCCATTTAATTATTTATTTTTATAATTTTTTTTAATTGTAAAATCAACATATTTTTCATAAACTGAAACCAAAAAAAAACAAAACAATTTATTACTCTTCAGATGAACCTCTTAAAAAATTGCTATAAAAAATTTATTTTTATTACTCAGCACTTGTGTTGTAAAAAGTTACTTTTACTTTTAAAGAAACAAAAGTAACGGATTTTAGATTACTTTTACTTTTACTCGACTTTTGAAATTTCAATTACTTTTACTTTTACTCTCACTCGGATTTTTAACTGCAAATACTTAAATTAATTTAAGTAAAATTTAAGTAATTTCAATGGGTAGATTCCCTATGGGCTTGTGTTGTAAAGTGAGTGGCGGAAGATAATTTTTTTAACTGCTAACACGCTAAAACCATTTATTTTGACCGAAAAACTTATTAAAATCATAATTTATACATAAAATTAGCAAAAAAAAAACGTTAAAACGAAGCTCTGGAGCTTCAAAAACCGGTGTTTTGCTCCGGTTTAAAATTAGTTTTATATTATACTTTTACTCTCACTTTTACTTAAAAATATAGGTCTTTACTTTACTTAAATAAAAATTTGACCATTACTTTTACTTTACTTAAATTAAAAAATCACAATTACTTTTACTTAAAATAATCCAAAATCAATACTTTTTGCAACACTACTCAACACAAACTAACTCTGATTAGGTTGGGTCTCGTATCTTAGGGCCACTTCAAACTGGAGTGACTAAATGACAACACGTTTACACCGCAGTGATGAGCGGAACTGCGAAACCCCCTCCCCCTCTAAACACCGGAGACGGAACCGGAATTGACATTTTTCCAAAAATCCGGAACAGTAACCGGAACCGGAACTCTGAATTTTGCCCGGAACATCCGGAACCCGGAACCGGAACTGCCTATAAAACTGCGAAACCCCCGGAGCACCGGAACCGGTGTCGTAGAATAGATCTTCCTCCATTACAGATCTTCCCCCCGGATGATTTATTCTGGTTTACGCCAGAACTGATCTTCCCCCCTCAGAATATTTATTCCCCCCTGTGTTGAAGCATGCAGCAAAAATTTGCATAAAATTTCTAACATAGAGGGGAAGATTTATTCTGGTGTTTACTCTAGAATAAATCTTCCCCTTGTTTCTCCCCTTATGTATATTTGCATATTAAAAACAACATTTATTTTTTTATTTTACACGTCATTTCGTTTTTTTTTCTTGTAATCAAAAAATTCCTAAAAAATACTCGAGTTTTCAGATCAAAAAATTGGTGCTAAACACTAAAAAATATATTCTATTCTATTTAAACATTTGAGATCTCCGGAGTATTAAAAAAAACCCTGCCTTTTTAAATAAACGCCTTTTGAAGGTTTTACTTAAAGTAAAAATTTCGATCCTATAAAGCTGAAATAGGAACCCTGTGCAAGCCTAAGCAGAAAGTTTAAATTTTAATTATTACCCGTTTAAAATATATAGCAACATATGAAAAAAGTTAGAACTCAAAGCAAATTTTGGCGGCGTCAGAAAAAAATAAATTCTGTATATCTTCGGAAAAAATCACTTCCTGATTAAAGACAAAAAACCTAAGCCTAAGCAAAACCTAAAAATTCACCTAAACAACCAAAAAAAAAAATTCACCTAAACAACCAAAAAAAAAACTTTAAACCTGTTTAATGTCGAATTAACTGCTGAATATAAAGGTTTTTTTGTCTTCATATTGAATTTGAAATTCAAAAAAAAAACAAAAAACTTATCACATATTCGAAGTTTTATTTCTTCTTATTTCAATTTTTGTCTATATATTATGTTTAAAACAAAAACTAAAGGTAAACAATACCAAATACTCTTCAAAAAAACTGGTGTCACTTTTTCATGTCTTTTTTTGTTATACTTTGTCTTAAAAATTGATAAAATTAAAAGAAAAAGTCTTTATTTCGGGATATTAATTTTCTAAAAAATTATTCAGTTTATTTAATTATGGCATATTTCTTATATACTCAAACAAAACGAACTAATTCAAATGTATTCTTTTTATCTCCGAAAACCAACCAAACAATACTTGATTATTAATGTAAATGCCCCACTGCTTTCGAATTAATAACAGTTAAAGTTAAAGTATATTTTTGTTAAAATTACAAACACAAACTATTTTTTTCTAAATGTAACATTTTTACATTCTGTGTTAAAAATGATGTTTTCTAAAATTTGCTTAAACAAAGTCTCTCGTA